>VXBL01001184.1:107390-139777 GCA_013400195.1 Aramus guarauna | reverse complement strand
CAAATCCAAGCCCTGCTGGCTCCCCCCAAGAGCGAAGATGGGGAGAAGAAGAGCAGGAGGCCCGAGAAGGAGCCCAGGCGAAGTGGCAGGGCCACTAACCACGATAGCTGCGATAGCTGCAAGGAAGGAGGGGATCTGCTGTGCTGCGATCACTGCCCCGCCGCTTTCCATCTCCAGTGCTGGTAAGGCTCGGTGCTGTCTCCCTCCGGATCTGGCCGGCCCGGCCCAGGCAGCACCTTCCCTCCAGCGGCTCCCGCTTCCCGTTAGCTCCCTGCCGGGGGGGGTGGGGGGGAACGCGGGACCAGGCGTAGCAGGCAAGGGAACAAAAAGGAGGGGCAAACCCCACTCGGGTCCGTCGTCCCCCGAGACTAATCCACGGCAGCCGAGGTGAAAAGCCTCCTCGTTGCTTTCTCGCGGCGGGGGGAAGCTGGGGGGTCCACCGCCATCCTTTCTTTTTGTGCTGAGCAGCGACCGAGAGGCCTAGAGGAGGAGCGAGGCCGCTGGCTGCGCGGCCTGGCTGCTTTGGTGCTGCCCTTACCCGGCCTTCCAGCCCCCCCCCCCCCCCCCGCGCGGATAACTTCCCCTCCTCACCCCTCTTTAAGGGTGCTGTGCTCAGGGGGGGGTCCCCCGGAGGGTCCCGGCCAGGGAAGGGGGGAAGCGGCGTCGGCGTCTCCGCGCCAGGCCTGACGTTCCCAGCGCTTCCGTGCTACTGCAGCTGCTGGGAATAATGGAGGTTGCTGTCTCTGTGTCTCCCTGCCTCACTGTTTACAATATGGCGACCTTCCTTTAAATTATATTTTTATTCTCAGCGCCATTTTGGCTGCATATATGACTTCCAAACCCTCGCAGCGCTTCCCCAGTATCTCAAACGTGGAAATAACTTCCCTGTGGAAATTCAGGCCTCCAGACTTTAAAATTGGCTGGGTTTATTCCTTTCCCTCCTTTTTTCCTCCCTCCTGACTCTTCGGACCTGCTTGTCTCATCCGTGGCAGTGACTCCCAGTGAACTGGGGGCAGTCGGGCCCTCTTGCCGAGAGTTGCGTGGCTTTGTTGATAAAGGCAGATCTTACTGCATGCAAATCTGGGTGCCGTGTGGGAGTCGAGATGTGTGTGGAGGCGGTGGCAAAGCTCTAGTCGGTAGAGGCTGCAGCGGGGAAGGACTCTCACTTCCTTCCCTCGCAGCTTCCTAAGCTCTTGGCACAAAGCAACCCACTAAAGGCACCTGAACTTTCTGCCCCAAAGTTTTGGTTTTTTTTTTTTCGTTTCTTCACTGGGAGCCCAGATGCATCCGAGGCTGCCTTACCGGAATCTCCCCTTCAACAGTTGACACAGGCAGGCAGTTTGTGTTAAATTAGCACGGCCGGAGTGGATAATGGAGTGGAGGAGGGAGCTGGGCAAGTCAAACAGCTGGAGCTCGGGCGTACAGCGTATTCTTCCTTAGGGGAGATTTTTTAACCACATTCCTTTCCCTCTTTCATGCTTTGGAGCTTTGTTTGCCACCCTGTTACAGCTGTCTCCTGTTTGCCTTTTTTTGTTGTTGGTTGTTTTTTTTTTTTTTTTTCCTTCTTCTTTTGCTTGGTGGTTATACTGCGTTTATATGGTAATTGCAGGTCTCTGAATGCTTATTAAACTGATTGCTGATACCAGGAAAACTGACTGTGCGGTCACGGTTCTGTAGGGAGTGTCCCGTTAGCAGCATGTAGCTGGACGAACCCGACAATGCTGTAGTGTGCAGCCATGACATCATCCCTCCTACCCTGAGGAAGTGCTACTGGTGGTAGTGCAGATCCTCTAATACTTACTAGAAGGGCACTAATTTATTTTTCTTCTTGTCTGGTATTCTTGATGGGCTTTAAGGGTTTTGCTTACAAGCCAGTGTTTGCTGTCAGATTCTGTCGAACACATCCTGAGCCTTCTCTTAACGAGGCTGGAGCGATGGCTAAAACTTCACATTTTGCCATGGAAGAGCTGGACTAATGCTGTAGAGTTTCCTGGTTGACTGTGAATCCTACTTAAACCTAACCATAAATGAGACCGCTTTGTGCGTGGCTAAATCTGGATAGATTTCATGGCGTAATTTGTAAAGTTTCTTGTAGTTTGTGAGTGGGAAACATTCGTGTAAATTAGGTATCTTTAAAGCTTTGGCTGTACTCGAGTTAGTTGCGGTTTAATTATTAAAAAATTAATCTTTGGCTAACTAGTCGCCCTTCAGAACAGAAATGGAAGGGCCACTTCTGGTTACACCTTCTGACTTCATTTGTTGCCTTCCCTGTCTGGAGTGGCGCGGGACAAGCTGTGAGCTGCTGGATAGGCTTCGCCTAAAGGCCTCTGGCTTAGGCCCAGTTCTGCCTCCCTGCTCGTGGACCTCTGTCCGTCGCTCGGCCAATGCCTTCAGGTGAACCAGGTTGTTTCGAAGGGATGCTCAGGTTATGTTTTCGTGTTTTCTTCCCTTTACGTCCTACACCTTGCTTAAAGCAAAGTTCCATTCTGCATATAAACTTAGGCACTTTCAACTTTCTTTCTGCCTCATTTTTTTATTTAAAGGACAGCAGCTGTAATGTAATGCTTGTTTTAAGTCATTTGAATAGCGGTTTAAATATATTGCTGGGGCATACCAGCTGAATTGTGTTGCCAGATTACCTGTTCTTTAAATATCTATTGTAAGCTTTAGTACCAGGTTGCATTTATTATAAATATAGGAATACAAAAAAAAATAAAGAAATAAACAGAAGAGTACCTCTTAATTTGTCCAGGATTTGTAATCAGTTGATTGAAGCTGTATAGGAGAGGCCGTACTATAAAAGAAAATGAAGGACAAGGGTGCGATCAGCCCAAGTCACGCAGTAGGCTGGAGGCAAACCTAGGAGTTAACCCGGCTCAGTGGCCCATAAACTGGTTTTGTTTCTTCCAATATAGAGAAAACTCTTCTGTATCGTATTGTTTAAGCCTGTAGCGCGCAAATTGGCTCCATTAGGTAAGCATGTGGTTCTCAAACTTCAGCAGTTTGCCTTAACTTCAGTGCAGTACCTAAATGTGTTGTCTTCTGCAGAAAACAGAAGGCACTCAGCCAAAACCCCCAAAACTTTCCGAGTCTTGAGAGATTACATGTCTCTGATGGTAAATAACAAGTTTTGTTGATAGGCTGTGGGAACGACTGCTCTCCTGAGCTAATGTGGGTGGAAGTGGCTTCCCAATTCATCTGTCGGTGTCAGCTCTTCTCACAGCTCTGTTCCAGAATCGCTAGTTCAGCGTAAAACTTCTCCAGGTACTGTAAGAGTCCATGGAGCGAGGATTACCAGCCTGGCTGCAGATAAACTGGCTTGGTGGGAGGGATACAGGAAAGTGTAAAATCCCTTCCAGATACTTAGTTTCAACATACTTGGATTAATATCATAGTCAGGTGACTGTCTTCAGGTTTGAATTTACGGAGAGGGTTTTTTGCTGTCCCTAATATTTCTTGAAAACAGAACAGGATTTTTAACTCTTAAGTCTGGTTTTGGTTATGCCACTTGCTCATAACCCGCTTCTTTGGGTAACAGCGCAGCGTGCGCTTTCATTCTGATGTTCTGCCTTAACCTGGGCCCCTGGGAACGGTGTGCGCTCCTCCTCTACATGATTGAAAACCACTTTTCCAGTACTTCTGCTATTCTTCCCCTTTTATATCCTCCTTCTGGCTATGTGATTGTTAGAATTCCCTGTATTTTCTTGAGCTCAGGGTAAACTTGATTCCCGCTGAATACGTTTTGCAAAGTGACTGATGTTGCAAATTCATTACAGCTTCGCTTGAGGATTAGAAAGATCCCTGGGAGAGGAAAAGTTTAGTTAACAAGCTGGGGGAGGGGAGTGACAACAGGAGGGAGAACTAACACAGAACAGTGTTGTGTTTGTTTGGTTTTTTTCTTCTTTTTTTTTTTTTTTTTTAAAGTCTCACTGCCTGAGTTTCTGGTTGGAGGAACCCAAAATCACTAACCTCGCTGAATGTTGCTGTTCAAGTCCCACTTAAAAATCGCACGCTGCTGGCTGCAAAGCGCGGCTAGCGTGGCAAAGCAACCTGACTTCCCTAAAGCCTGACCAGCTGCCCGTTACGGAAAACCACCAATATCAATGTTGTGGCACTGCCCAGCAAAAAACGCTTCCCTTAGCTGCTGGGTCACCCCATGGCTGTGCTGGGAGAGGTATGCTGCATCCGTACCAGGGCCTGCTAGCTCCATCAAACTTTGTGCAATGCTTTCGTGTTTATATTTGGAGCTTTTGGCTCCATTTCCTCTCTGATTTGGCAGTCTTCACCAAAGTGCTGTTGTCGAAGAATTAGAGTAACAGAGCTGCAAAGAGAAGTAGAGGAAGCTAAACTAGCCTTGGGTTTTGCATGTTTGCTATGAGTCACCTCGGGTAAGTGCTTTGCACAAAGAATGGAAAAAAGTTGTGTTTGGTAGGACATCAATAACTTTTTCACCACCTTATTCAGACCTGAAATGTTCTGCCTTATCTGGTCATTCGGCCTGGCTTTGGGGTTTTTTTTTTACATAAATATCCATTCTGTGTAAGGGGAGGGAGACATTAGCCTGTCTATTGTCTTAGCTAATCCTTCCCTTAATGGGCATCTCTGGCTGCCTGGGGGGTTTCAGGTGAACTTTGAATGGTCTGAAGCATCTGCTGCTGCAAGGAGTAGCAGGATGTCCAGAAAGGTGCTGGAGAGGCTGACTGCAGGCATAAGGACAAACTACAGAGGAGCAGGGTTTCAGTATATTGAATTACATGTGTTGGTGTGACTCTTGCACAGTGGCACTTCTGACTGCTCCAAAAAAGCTTGTAGTTTAACTGCAGAAGTTTTTATTTTGAGACTTTCTGGGTTTTTTTTTACATTAAGTGACTGGCAAAAACCTACCTTAATGTTCATGTAATTGCATTTTGAAGATCAGATAGTTAAGATGTTCCGTACCAAACATTAAGTGAATCTATCTTAACTGATAGCTTGTTAAAACAATATTTAAAAAAAACCAAAACACTCTTATTTTTATGTATCTTGGTTCTGATATTTTAGTAGCGTCGGGGCCAGCATAGTCTAGATCCTAAACCAGAAGGAAGCAATTGCACTGGCTTGGTTTCTTGGTGCGGAGGGTCACTGCGCATGTGTCTGCAGATGTGGTAACATGATCGGTCTTGGCAGTTCTGTTCAGCAGAGTTGTACCAGTGAGATCTTTCGCTCTCCTTATTATGTCCTAAATCTCTCGATGCAAAGGCAGATAAGGTCAACCTAAATCTACAAACTTAAGCTGAGGGCACGAGAAAACCATTCACAGTGAGAATTTGATGAACTAATCTCATTTTGGGACTGGTTAACCACGATTCTCACCTGTGCATGTATATATGTTGCTCTTGTTAAACTGAGTGTGAGCAAATTTTGCAGCATGGGCAAGAGCTGGGCATTCCAGTCAAGCCGTGGATCGCTGCTGCCATTCTCCACATCGGTGTAAAGTGGTAGGACCAAGACATTAGGATGCTGTCAAAGTCAACATTTAACTGCTTAACTTACTCTTCCGACATGGCCGCTGTATGGACTAGCATTATACCAAACATCTGTAATGATGTGAAGCTATTTAAAAGGGCATGGTACGAGGCTGTTAATAAGAAAAGTTCTATGCTGTTTTGTCCCTTTGCCTGGGAAAGTGCCAGTTTTTTTGTTGACTGGGACTTGTGCAACTGAGAAGTCTTTTTGTGCTGCTGTGCAGTATGTGTTTGAGTTCCTCCTGAAGAAGTTCAGTGGGATGCAGTGGCTCCTTCGAGGTGGAGTGCACAGCAGCTTTGTTCATGCCGTTCCTCCGGAGCTGGTCTTTCCTGGTATGTCAGACCTGCAGGCGTGACTCATGGGAACCTTTCAAAACATGGAAAGGTCTTCCCAGAGGAATTCCAGCTCCTCCAGGCATTTGCAAAGGAAATTCTTAATTGGATTAGATTCATACACTCATCTGCTAATGACTGTTTGTTATGGAGATTTTAGCACTATCTTGTAAATATATTCACCTCCATTTAGCTTGCCTTGTGTTTTTTTCTTTATCGCATACTAGCTCAATGCTGTTAAGATTGTACAGCTGCCTGCAGATCTTGTCGTTGGGAATGGGAGGACTACTGTGTTTATTACACAAAATCGTATAATGCTCTCATAATTCTCCCCTCTCTCAATTTCCCAGCGTTGCTTTAGGTGGGGGTGGTAAATGGGAAGCAGTAATGATTAGCATGTCTAACATCCTGCTCTACTTCTTACGGTGGGTGTGAGGGACATCTCGGATGGGGAGTGCCCCCCATACTGTTCTCAGTGACAGAATTGAGTGTTTATAGTAAGAGTCGGACTAAATACGCTTTTTTTTGCCCCCTGAAACTGACCTTTATGAGTTGGGTTGTAGGTGCTGTTATGGTGTGAAGAACACCTGCACAGAGAGCAGGGCTCCTGGCTGTCTCCTGGTGTAGGACAGACTGAGTCACTTCGAGATTTCAGTTGCAGTGCCAATGCTGAAACAGTTTTTCTACATAGTAAAGGCACTAACATCAATTCTTCTGTTTGTTGACCCACACAAGTGGATGTTAAGCTGCTTTTGTTGCTAGACTGACTCACTGGTACGTGTCAGGTTCTTGAGGTTTTTTCCTGTGCTCTGGAACCCTTACTAATCCTTGAGTCAGTAACAAATAGTGGGAATCTGCTGTGAAGAAAAAAAGCAGTGACTTCCAGAGTAGAAAAGAGGTGTATTTTCCTGAAAGCAAGTGTTAACAAAGCCTGAATATTTAGGGAGTGCCGCCTATTGCAATATAAATCTCATGTGAGAAGGATGTACCCTTTTTTTTTTTTTTTTTTTTTTTTTTTTTTTAATAAGCTTGGACATGTGAATTTTTTAAACCAGTCAGGAAGTAAGCTTGGACTTGTGAAAATGCTAATGTATCTGTGAGTATAATATGGCTTTGTTATAGGGATATGAAGCACTGGATTTGAAAGAAGTGAGCGTAAGCAAAAAGCATCTTGCCACGTCAGGTTACTGGCTAAACTTGTGATTTTGTGACATGGTCAGATTGTCAGAGCTGGCTGGTTTTTTTCTTCGAGTAGTCAATTTACGCTGCCTCCAACTCCACCGCTTGCTAGATGTCTGCCCAGCTTCCTCGAAGGAATGCTGCAGTATCCAGTAACTCTGTAAGCTGAGTAAAAATAGTGTTGTACGTTCTTTTTAATAAAGGGGTTGACAGATACCAGTTGTAATGCAATTACATACCTTTTTAGGGTATGGAGTAAATGCTCCCTGTAGCCAAAAATGAAGAAGAAAAAAAAATAAATCTATAAATCATTCTTCCAGTTGGTGTATCAGATCTTGAGTACAAAAGGCAAAGAGCATCTCGGCCAGCTGGGGGAAATCTAGCACCTGAACCCAACTCTAACCTATTTCTGCTGACGTCTGCTCTGCACGAGTCACTTGAAGTAAACTAGATGGAGCTGGAGATTACTGACTTTGAACCCTGCAGAAAGCAGTGGCCTGAGGATGCAATTTAGCAGGCTGAAAACCCCATGCTGAATTTCTGGCAAGCGCTAGTGATTGGTGTGAAACACCTGCCTGCACAGCCTCTGACTTTGGGCAAGGCATCATGTGAACTTCCTAGTGATCTCTGTCTAGAATAGCAACAGGAGCAAGATATGAAGGTGATCTGGAAACGGCAGAAAAGAATTTATACCCTGCTTTAAGAGGATGTTTTGGTGGATATTTCTACTGCTGCTGTCTTCCCTCTTCTCCCCAGTGTTCTTGGGAAAGCCTAGTCCACATGTAGATATCAGGATTATATTTCACTTGTGCCTGTATGAGGACAAATTTGTACTTTTGCTTTTATGGGTCTGTCCTTCATCCTCCTCTGATGTGCTACTTTTCTTTTTTCCACCTTATTGCTTCTGTCCTTTCAGTCCTGCCTCCTTTGAACACATTCAGTATGGCTGGGGCTGAATGTGTTCACTTCTCAGAAACCTCTCAGACCTGTGTTTTGATTATTTTTTTTTCCCCCCACCAGAGATATCTCTTCATTTATTGTTCTTTAAAGACAGAATTGGATGAAGTGATTCTTGCTAGAGCTGTGTTGTTCCTCAACCCTCTTTCTTTTCCCTGATGCTGCCCTATGTGTCATCCTGCTTTGAGAAGATGACTTCTAATCTGTTAAGAAGATGGTGCTGTAAAGATCTGAACACTTAATAATGAATCTGGACATTGAATTCAGGCTATTGTTACTATTGTCTGCGGTACAGGCATGAGCGATGCCTGGGAAAGAAACAGGAGTCAGGACGTGCACAATGCCTGAATTTCTGGGTCTGACCCAAATTTTCCAAAGTCAACAAGTCTTCCTATTGACTCCCCTGATTCCTCCTTATAAATACAAAGCTGGATGATTCCCTCACAGATAGGTCCCAAATATCAGAGTTCATAACCAACCAGACTAATTAAAAAAAAAACCAAACCCCAAAAAAACCCCAAAAACAAAACCTCAGTGTGGTACAAGTGGTATTACACACTTCAAAAAGCATATTTATTAATATAGATGTATACTTATTCTCTACGTATATGTGGAACTTTACTGTCTTAAAAAGCAATACTTTAATTTTTTTGTCAGCTGTTAATGAGGGTAATAACTAATAGGTTGTCTAGGGGATGGTCTCCATGGGCCAGGTTCTTTCTATAAATAGACATAACTAATTACATCAGGTGATCACATGTTTACATGCTGCTTATCCAGTTTATTGGAGTCTCCTGCTTGTCAGGTCTGAGGCAAAAAAGTTCTACTTCGTCACGTTGGAGGGAACTTTTCGGATTCCCCGTGAGTCTCAGGATTGCCTGCGCAGGAAAGCACGGGGAGGAGGCTGGACGCCTGGTGCCGGTAGGAAGGGAAGCCAGGTAAGGCGGGTAACATGCGTGTCCATGAGGTTGTACTTGGCTCTCTCTTTGCAGGATGAGGCTAGCAGGAGTGGTTTGAGGGAGGCTACAAGTAAATAATTTCATTGGCTTCACATTTCACAAAAAGTTTGAATTCATCATGCACTAGTGCTTTGGTTTGTGAGATGGTACCTTGTTCTTAGGAGCACGTAGTGGGGCTGCCGGAGACTTGCACCGCTGGTCAGCACGTGCTCTGCCCTTGCACTGGTCAGCACCGGCTGGTTTAGAAGGTAGAAAGAAGCGCACCGTGAATGAAACTTGGGAATAGAGTATACCTGGCGATATTACTTCTTACACTCTTCTAAGAGTTCGAGTCTTCCCCTGCTCTTGTACTGGCATGTGGACAGATGATGCTAGTGTACCTGTAGTTTTCCTTGCGTGCATCTTGTGTCTCGCTGTCTGGCCATACAATGGTGCTTTAATCCTGCTTCTGTTCTCTGTTACTGAACCCTTATTTCCAGCTCTGGCTGTGCTGCCGGAAAGATGCATGCTAAGCAGATGCAGTGTTCCAGATGATGGGATAATTGGTGACCTATGAAACGGTCATTTTAGTTCCCTTCCTTGCATAGTGGCAGCCAAAATAATCTCATACTGATTTGTCCAGTAATGTCCAGGTCTCCTTGCTGGATGTTACTAATTTAGAAGCTTTTATATGTATGCCCAAGACTTTCACTTCGATGTAAACAAAGCTATGCTGGCTGCTATCAAGCTTTTTTTTCACTAGTTCCCTCAGGAGGAATTGCACCACAAACTACAGTGGCTGATGCTCTGTAGTTGATGTGGATTGTACTATTGGCTTGGAGTAAGTATAACATATGTGAGCCTAATTGAGGCCAAAAAGTTAGTCTGTTAGTTTTAATGTGATCAGGTTGTGCCTGGCTTATCTGAAGTTGGGTGGTCTCTGCTTTGGTGCTTGAGAAGTCTTTGGTTTCATCGGAAAGATTGTTTCTTTTA
Organism: Aramus guarauna; assembly: GCA_013400195.1. Classification (NCBI taxonomy): domain Eukaryota; kingdom Metazoa; phylum Chordata; class Aves; order Gruiformes; family Aramidae; genus Aramus; species Aramus guarauna. Next base: position 129,873 of record VXBL01001184.1, on the reverse strand, counting down.
CTCCTGAGTGTCACAGCTTTATCCATATTAAGGAGCAGATGGAGTTGAAGAACTTGTAGACCTTCACCGAGTAGTTGTGCTGAGGAATAATCCTGACACTGCTGGAATAGAGAGCTGACATTATTCCTGATAACCATCTTTCAGGTAATGGAGTCTGACTTATGTCTTCAGAAAAGAGTAAACTCTGCTTTGATCTAAGAGTTGCAATAGGAAGGTAAGAGAGTTGCAGGGGGGAGGAACTTAAAACAGGCTGCAGCTGTTAGCTTGTTTCGTGTGGTTTTTATTATGTATAAGGTCGAGGCTCACAGTGCTGGTTCCAGGTGTCCTCCTCCTGCAGGGTTTTGAAGCAGCTGTGAACAGAAGTGTGTGACTCGGGCGCAGTAAAACTGTTTCAAAGGACAGAATTTGTAAAATGATGCAACTTTCTCTGTTTCTCAATGGGGTGCTTGTGACGCACTGACGGCACAGTTGGCTTCCTGGTTTGTTTTGGTTATGGCCGTCCTTGAGGCCCTGCTGTAGGAAGCCAGGGAGCCTTGTTCTTTATGAAGCTGGTGGAACAGCTGTAGCTCTATCCATCATTGGGGTAAATAGGAGTCCAATAGAAGAACCGAAAGCCTTCTTACTTTAACTGGCAAACATAACCAGCATCCTTCATTATAAGCCTGTCACTGAGTCTTGGTAAGTTAATTAGAAGATTTCTGAGAAGGAAAAATGTTCTTGCCTACGTTTTTTCATGGGGTTACTATTTTGCCCTACACAGGGTGGCAAAAAAAAATAATCTTAAGTCCAGTTGTTGAAAACAGCTGACATCAAAGACAAGTTGTCCAAGAAAGCTTCACCAGACCCAAGGCTGTTTTTCTGCCGCCGTCACCCCAGCCTGGCAGCTGGTGTAGCCTGGTGGGTTCCGAGTGTGCTCCCCGTAGTGTCAGCGTGCCGTTGACGCAAGGTGGCCCTCAGGAATGCTATGTGTAAATAACTTCAGGTTTGGTTCTAACTGGTTCCTTTGAGAGCTATGGCCCAGTTTGTATTGAAGAAGGTGCCATTCCTTTGAGCGGTTGTTTACTTATTTATTGAGGTCAGCAAAGTGAAGAGTAATTACGGGATTTAGACTTAACAACAGGCATCTGATTTATGAGAGCTCCAGAGTGTGAAATTGAAAAGCCAAGTGGCTTCATGCTATTGTTTACTTGATAAAGACTCCTAATATATGGATGACTCTTGAAGATTAATTTTTTTTATTTCATCATAGCCATTTAAGTTTTATTTAAGGGAGGCTTTGCATAATATTCTGACCATGGGAGCTAGTCCAAAAGTTTACAAGAGCAAGTCTTGACAACACAAATCTGGTATGAATTTCGGGAGGCGCTACTTAACTCTTTTAGAAAAAGCCACGAGACTAGTATTATGGCAAATAACTCCCTATCAGTGTAGTGTCTTTTGAATAGGCAGTGATAAACATCTCCTTTAATTTTCAGAGGCTTTGTATGAGTTGGTCTTCCAGATGTTTGTACAGGTCCTAACCTTGAAAGTCAGACTCACTATTTCGAAGCTGTCTTTGTCTTAAATTCAGAAATGCGTGTGTTCTGCTGAGTAGATTTGATTCAGGTCGCACCAAAACCTTCCAGGTAAAATAGCACTGGCCGCCAGTCTTGCCTGCAATGACAAAAGGGGAAACTTTCCGAAACGAAGATTCAGCAAAATTGTACAGAACAGTACGACTGATTGGTTGTGTAGTCGAAAGGAGATGTGTTGTAACTGAAGATAAAGTTGGTGCTGTGCAATTCCAGGTCCTGTTGGCAGCAAACACTACTGGCTGGAGATCTGCATGCTAATGAACCTGTGAAAGATAGGGAGAAAGCAGCCACGGTGCTCCTGCCAAAGTGCTAATTCTTACCTTGGTTATGAAGATCAAGTATCTTGTTCAGATTTAAAAATCAGTTTCTCTTATGCTTACAGTAAAAGGTTGAAGAATGTGGTCATAACTAGTCAATTAAAATAGCATTCTTTAGCGCTTTCTTGGCTTTCTGCTAAGACCCAGGAAACGCTCTCTGCTAGCGGAGAGGCCAGCAGTGCAGGAACAGCATTCATCAGTCTTTGTTAGTGCAGCGAGCTGCCTTGATGAACAGTTCATTAACCAGGAGAGGCAGAATCAGTCTTTTAATACACTTGCTATAGCAGTTAGGCCCTGACAGCAAGCAAAAAAACTCAGGAGGCTAGTCTGAGAGCTAAAACCTTGCTGCTGGTCTGAAACTAATCTTTCCCTCTCCTTCCACAGGCCTTTGGGCTGCAGCATCCATTAAAATGCTTCTCTAAGCTGTCGTTTAAGGGTACTGTATATGTAGGACCTCATGGTTGTTGAGCAGATAATTCAAACATAACAAATGGGACAATAACCTAGACACTTAAGAAACCTGTTCTAACTCTTCTAGGCATCTCTCAGGATTCACCGTGGCATTAATTGTTTCATTGTAAAATGCTTAAGATTGAGGTAACAGCTAAAACAAATAACCTGAGGCATCTGGAAGCGCGTGGATCCCTGGCACACCGCGTGTGCATTGGAATGGGGCAGACGTGTTTCCAGCAGTTCAGGCACGCTTGTCGGTAGCTTCAGAGGGCTAAAATTCACTACAAACAAATCAAAGTCTGTGGGGTTTTTTTTCCCCTGGGGTGCTGGGAGGGGGAACGGGCCAGATGAATCCCTACACGCTGTAGCTGTAGGTCTAAGAGCTCAGTTTCTAGCAGGAGTAAAACCTGAGCTATTGCAGGATCCACCTCAGGACTCAGAATGGATTTGCCCTGCAGCAAGCACACGGGGTTCGTTTGTTCCTCCTTCCACCCCACTTACCCACTTCTGTTGGCAGAAGATGGGTTTGGGGCAGGGGGGAGTTACTGGTTCAGCCAAACATTTGAGGCTTCATGTAAAGCAGTCAGTAGTTGAGGCTTTGGTGCTCTCATCTCTTGTTCATCCAAGACCTCTAGGAAATGAGAAACATAAGCTGCAGGTATGTTTGTGCATATATGCAGAGCGCTGCATTTCTGGAGCGCCTGGAACACGGAGGCCTCTGAAACCCTGCACTCCTCCTCAAAATGGCTGCCAGATGTGTTGGCTCTACTGAATTCCCCGGAGCCTGACACCAGAAATGCTGAGGTTATTACCAGTTTGGTTCTTGCTGTGTTCTTCCTTCAGTCTTCTAGGCACAGTGTTGCAAGACCCAGAGTGACCCTGGATGGCTGCGGTACCTGCGGAGGCTTTCTGTCGGCACGCTGGCGTGCTCGGGGCAAGGCTCGCCGGGACTCTGTTTAAACAAAGGAAGCGTGTTTGTTTTTACAGCTCAAGCTTGGGAGCCTGGGCTGGGATCCTGTGCCATTTCCCTGTGCTAGGAGCAAGATTCTCGAGGAAGACAGCCTCTCCCTCTGCTGCAAAGCATAGCTCTTACTGGCCAACAAATACGCATCTTATCCCCTCCGGCTTGTCAGTGCTGGAGACTTCTTAAAGCTTAACTTGGATTTGGTTTGATATTTGTCTGTAGATGCAATAAACAGTATAGAGGCTCCTGAAATGAGCCACAGACTGACTGCCCACGCACGTGTGGCTTCTTGGGCCGGTCTTCTAAGCTCCTTGCTAGTGTGGCTGCACTACTGCTTGATCGCCTTGTAACCCAGTCAGTCCCAGCTGGATCCCTTGTAAGCCGTTTCCCAGTCAGTGGGAAATGAAACTTCCAGGTCCTGTGATAGTACATCCATCTGTTAAGTGTTCAGCACAAGAGAGCAGACTTGCTATGCAGCTGCGTCTAGCGTCAGTAGGCAGAACTTTTAAAAGTATATCTTGAAGCCACACTGCGTGGTAACTGGCTGTTTTTCTGACAGCATGTACAATTTTCTTGCAACAGTCAGCAGTTTGCTGAAATAACAAATCTTAATGATAAAGAGGTGTTGGAAAGTACTTGAGCTAGTAGTAGGATCTGTAAGGAAAGTGTAGCATCTAACATATGCTGCTCTGCCTTTAACTGAGGAAAAGTGTTTCTCAAAATAGTCCTCCTTACTCCTTCTAATTTGCTTTGGTTTATTTCTAGCATCAAAATGAGAATGTCATTTCGATGTGATACAGCTTTTATAGTAAGTGCAGATCCCTGTGAGTAGGATGTATCTTGTGCTTCATAGCCAAGGCAAGCTGTATATGGTGACACTTTTAGGAGTATTTGGGTTGTCTTAAGATAGAAAGTGGTTTCCACCATTAAGTAAGCGTGCCCAGGGATGAAGTACATGAGAAGCAGTGGGTAGGCTTCATGGCAGCTTGTTCAGTTGGACTCGTGCTGCAAATTCAAGGGATGGAAATACCTAGATACAGGATTGTGATTGCTGCACGGGAATCTGTGTAGTCTTACATGGAGTGATCAAGTTATTTAAGGAGGTGTTGGTGTTAGGGGGGAGGTACAGGTGTTGCACACAAGCAAATCTTCTGTTTATCTTTGCTATTCAATTCTGTCTTCTGAAACCGTGGAGCGTGCTGCGTCATGGAGATTTCGTTTGTGTTGCGGAAGACTGGCTTCTTAGAGCTGCCTTGCTAAGTGGACGTATGGGGGAGCAAAACCGGGGAGCATCACCGTAACGAAAAGAAGGAAGTGCCTGGGAGCGGAACCTGCAGAGCTGCCCCGACTCAGGCTGCGTGTATGTGAGAAGAGGCATTCCAGACCTAACAGTAAAGCGCTGTTTTGTGTTTCTCTTATAGCAACCCTCCGCTCAGTGAGGAAATGCTGCCTCCGGGGGAGTGGATGTGTCACCGCTGCACTGTACGCCGCAAGGTAAAGCCTCTTGTAACAGACATGATCCCTGCCCTTCTGACTGTCCATTTGATATGTGAATCCTGTGTTTTATACCTTCTTCTCCCCTTAATGTGTACCTGTATACCACCAGAGTTGCTCTTTGTGCTCGCAATTGCAAAGGGCTTTGTTAGGAACGGGCTTAAAGAAAACTAAAGGGTCTTGATGTGACCCTCTCGGTATGTTTAACCTCACTACTAGGAACCAAAACTGAGGTGCCTGATATGTTCTTGTCAAGCTATGCCTTTTAAACTGCTTTCCTTCCCACACCTCTGGAAAGGAGAGAGAGCTGAGGCACAAAGAGGATGAGAACGGCTCCCATGCTCGAGGTGGTGAGCTGTCTACAGGCGAAACAGGAGTCACGTCAATGCAGCTTTGACATCAGGGCTGTGATTCTGGTTAATGTGTGCTTTTTGAGAAGTGTGACTTCACAGCAGTTGCACATCAGCAGAGGGTGAAATCACAGTGAGTTATGATTTCCTGGGCTGTTGAACAGGATGGGGAGGAGATGATTGGGCAAGATTGTGGCTTGTCTTTTTTTTTTTTTTCCCCTTGATGCTCTTGCTCCAGGAAGCCGTCTTGCACAATGTAAACATCTTATTGCTGTGAGTACGTAAGACTGCGTAGCAGAGGGTTTAAAAACTGCACCAAACTATCTAGCAACTGTTCCCTTGAAGTGACACCCAAAACAGATTGGAAGAAAACTGTGTACTCAGCCTTTTGTTCCTGAAGCAATTGCCTTGTTATGTTTCCAGGGTACTGTTCAACCATCTGCCAACAGTAAAAATGAAGGTTGCAAATTTTAAAATAATGAGAGAAAAGGAAAAAAAAATCCTGAATTTTTCTGTATTAAAAATTGCCTGATAACACTTTGCTCCTTTTACAGCCCATTTTAGTGATCAAGTAGATTGGTTCATCCATACTGGTGATGCTGTCAGGCACTGGAGCAGTGCACAGTTGCCCTTAATAGGTCATGCAGAGTCCCCTCCTGTTGCAAAATGCATCTCGCGGTGACAGCAATATATTGTTTTCCTCTGCTGCAGTTCTCCCTGCCCGCTTTGTTCAAGATTCCTGTCGTCAAGAGATAGCAGAGCGTTGTTCGTATATTGTGCTTGTCTTCTCAAGCTGACCTTCTCCTTTCGTAATGGGTTTGGATGCACTGCCAGGGTTAACAGGCTGCATCGGCAATGAATGGTCTACTGAGGAGTTTCTCAGTGTTGGTTAGCAAAGTAAACAGAGTTGTCTGATTTGTCAGGTATTTAGGATGAGGTAGTGTGAAATGTCCTGATCTGGACTCGAATATGGCTAACCTGAAAGCAGAGAGACATGCTGATTTTTCTTTCCCATGCTTGGTTCCCTTCAGCTGTTTTGTCATCTGTATGTTAGTTGCAATCGAATCGGTTTTGCTAGGTCGAGGCTTAAATGACGTCACAGGAGAAGTTGTAGTAAGTGGCTCAAGCTTTTTCAGACGCTGTATGTCTTAGATTGCATATTTGTCAAGGTTTGATGTGCTTTGTTTGTGGCCTCCATGATAAGCTTGCCTATTCATGTCGTGCAGAAGCGAGAACAGAAGAAAGAGCTGGGGCAGGTAAATGGATTGGTGGACAAATCTGGGAAAAGGACCACCTCCCCCACCAGTGACGCAGACCTGTTGGACAGGTCTAGCAGCAGCATCAGGGCTAATGCGCATGCCAGGATCTTGGAAAGGAGAGCAAGCCGGCCTGGCACTCCCACATCCAATGCCAGCACCGAGACCCCCAACTCAGAGCAGAATGATGTCGATGAGGACATAATTGACGTGGATGATGACTCTGCCATTGCAGAAATGGACTGTGGGCAGCCCCAGCTGAAGCGACCCTTTGAGCTTCTTATTGCTGCTGCCATGGAAAGGAACCCAACGCAGTTCCAGTTGCCGAATGAACTGACCTGCACCACAGCACTTCCAGGTGAGCGATGGCTTGTCTAGTTGAAGATGTCTGCGGTTGCATCCTGCCGCCATCTTGCCCCTTTTCCCTCTTTTCCCTCCTTGGTGGTTGTGGCTCCAGTGATGCTCACAGGTGAAAGCAGATGGTACAAAAGGAGCCCTGGTCCTCCTCTGGCTGTCCAACAGCAGGTGGCCTTTCAGATGTGAGCTGTGGGGACACTGCTGCTACACACCTATGACTCCATCAGCCCTCGCGATAGATGCTTGCTGTTGTCACTTTAGTATAGATCGTCAAGCTGAAGGAAAAAATTCCAGTTGTCAAAGTACTTGATTTTGGTTTATGGTATGATAATCTAGTAACAGAGTAGTGACTTAATGTATAGGATGTCACTGAAATGATGAAGTATAAAATATGTCTGCTGTTAAAGACAGTCCCTATCACTTAAGGCTTGATTTAGTGGTTCCTTAAGCAACTCTCTTTGCCTTTTCTGTTTGCCTCTGCCTGAAATGATTATGTGTATCTACCAGAAAGCAAATCTTTGCTATGTGGGTAACCCAAAGCCTTTAAAATTTACTTTCAGGTACTAGTAAGAGGAGGAGAAAGGAAGAAACCACAGGAAAGAATGTCAAGAAAGCACAACATGAGTTAGACCACAATGGTTTGGTTCCCTTGCCAGTGAAAGTCTGCTTCACATGTAACAGGTACTTGACTATTCCAGGGAAGCTGTTTGGTGTAGCTGCACCCTTCGCAGGAGCAAAGTTCTTGCTGACAAAAGCAGATGACCTGTTCCCTTTCCTATTCTCCTTCATTACTTGCTTACAATCCTCTAAACAAATGGAGGAATAATCATCTTTGCTAAACAAAAATGTTTAATTGTGGCAAGTGTAAGTGTGACTTCTGCAGCCGTGCGTGGCTGTAAAGGGTTTTAAAATGTAGCCTGAAGAGAGTGAGCAATCTTGTCTTCAGTATTTTTCTGCTAAGAAAAATTTGAAAATGATGATGGTTTAGAAAACAGAGATACTTCTTTATGGTTCATGAAGGAAGTACGAGAGGAGGTGAAGTTAGTAGATTTTTATTTCCTGAGAGAGATAGAAGCCAAAGGCAAATAGGAATATTGTACTGAAATAATAAATCTGAAACAAAATACTGCTGTTTTTTATAACTGCATTAAAAATGCACAGATAAATCCCAATTTAAAATGTCAGTGAAAATGAAAAACTTGATTTCAGGACCCCAGTCAGAGTGAGTTTCTGGAAGTAAGCTGGAGACGTGGGTGGGCTTTTGTGGAGAACAACTGATGACTTTGTTGTGTAGTGAAGACTTCTTTACAGCCTGGGGAATCGGGTGTAGTAGCTGTCTGGAGTTTGAGACTTGTTCGGAGAACATGTTGTTGAAGTAAATGCCCCAACTTCACCCAAGGTTCATCTGAGGAAAATTGTAATGACCTAAATCTGAGATTTCCTTTTCATCTCTGAATTTTGCCCTAAACAAAGCCACTCAGAACTAATGCACAAGGTCAACTTGAAAAGTTGCTTATGTGAATCTGACAGATGCTTACAGCTTTACATCAACGGCATCTCTTCCTGCCAGAGGACCTCTTTTGCACCAAAAACCCCTCATGTGCGTGGGCAAGTCCTTTTGCCTTGAGTGGGTCTTGCAGAAGGTCCATGTAGATCAGTTATGAATCAGAAGAATAATTTTAGATGCAATTAGGGGGAATTGGTAGGGAAAGATAACCAACCTAAAGTGGTCGGCCGAGCTTGCCCGCGTGTTTGCTTTGTATTCTGTATGGGAAATAAGATACGGCGCTCTCTTTGCAGGAGTTGCAGAGTGGCACCTCTAATTCAGTGTGATTATTGCCCACTCCTGTTCCACATGGATTGTCTGGAGCCACCGCTTACTGCCATGCCTCTGGGTAGATGGATGTGCCCAAATCACATAGAACATGTGGTGGTAAGCAGGACTATGATTGCAGTATGGTAACCGGATGCTGGAGTGGAACCTGGCAGGTCCATTAAAGGACACAGTACAAGAAATGTAAAACAGCTTCTGAGCTCTTATTGCTCCCTGTAACGCTTGTAAAGCTCCTGCTGCAAGCAACGCGCTCTCCAAAGGAATATGATGCTGCTATCTGCAATAAAAAATAAAGATGGGGAAACTCCTTCCTGTAACTGAAGCTGACAGCTCAGATTGTGGCTCACTGACAGCTTGTCTAGTTTTCAGACTGGACTCCTTAAGATCTAGATGAGCTTCCAGAACTGTGATACAAAGCAGCACAGTGCTCCAAATAGGGGAAGTAATTCTTTGCATGCTTAACCCAAAAACTTTCATTCCAAGAGGGAGTTTTCATTTGTGGAAAAGCAGTGTACTTGAGACCTAAATACTCAGGAAACAGGGGGCTGAAACAAAGGGCTTGTGCCCAGACAAACTGCTTCTGAGAGCATTGATGCTGCTTAGTAGGCCTCTAAATGCTTTTGTATTCATCTCCAGCAATGTGCCCTTTAACAGAAATGGTTAGCGCTGCAGGAAACAAGTAGTCTAAAGCTGAGCTGATGCTGTACTGCCAGTGCTACAAGGCGTTATGAAAGTCTTAGGGTACGTTAGAGTGACCCGCAGATCCCTAACTCCTGTGGCATTATCTGATCACCCAGCTGAACCAGAAGAACTTGACCCTGAGTAATCGGTGCCGAGTATTTGACCGGTTCCAGGACACCATATCTCAGCATGTTGTCAAAGTGGATTTCTTAAACCGAATCCATAAGAAACATCCTCCGAATCGCAGAGTTCTTCAATCAGTAAAGAGAAAAGGTTTGAAGGTATGTGTAAACAAGTGGAGATGTGGGTGAAAATCCCCGTGTATGTATTCTAGTTCAGAAGGGAAACGAGCACGCCCCGTGGGGATAGCCGCTTGGGGCAGGAGGAAGAGGGTGGGGTCTGAATGAATGTGTTGGTGAGAGGACTGGGAGTTGGCAGTTACTTTCCATGTAGGACTTAAGGAGCTCTTTTTCCGCCAACTGTAAGGCTCAGCTGTTACAAATAAGCCTTTAAATCTAGCACAAGCATAGAAAGTACAGCACAAAACCTCCTGACGGTTGCCCTACAGTCGGAATTGGGGCTGCTGCATGTTCTGTGTTAAACCCCGAAGAGTATTTGCTGCCAGAATGCCTGAAAAATGCCGTACAGGTTTCCTTTCCTACTTGGCCTTTTTTGCCTGACTTGTTTTATGCTGTAGCCACCACATTGTGCTGAAGTCATGCCTGACCTAAGGGAATAAAACCTATTAATTTCAGCGTGGCTGCATCAATTTAAAGTACTCAGTCCTTGAAACTTCTAATGTATTGTCTGCAGGGTTCCTTTGGGTCAGAAAGCAGCAAACACGAAGCGTGGTGCTGGTTAGGCACGTTGTTTAACTAGTCATTCTTGAGTAATTGTTCTCATGTGTGATCTTCTTTCTCTGCGATGTAGGTTCCTGATGCTATAAAGTCCCAGTACCGGCTTCCACCCCCGTTACTTGCGCCTGCAGCAATTAGAGATGGCGAGCTGATCTGTAACGGGATCCCTGAGGAACCCTTGCAGAAGCACCTTTTGAACACTGAGCACTTAGCCAGCCAGACAGAACAACAGGAGGTAAATGAAGTCAAATGCTTGGACTCTATGTCTGTAGTTGCTTTGGTACAAAGATCCTCTTCCATTTCAGTCATGATCAGAGCAGTTGTCTAGGAAACCAGTCTCAAAATTGCATCTAAAGGTGATAGCTTGTCTTGTCTCAGACACCCTTGCCCATTAAAACTTCATTATGGCTTTCCAGGTGAAATGTAAACCTCCTCATTTGACACTTCAGGGAAGTGGTGAAATAGTCTTCTGGCCTTAAGAGTGGAGTTGAGGGTTTTCTGTCTAGATGTCATTTTTATTTCCTGGCTGAAGGGAAATACTTTCCACTTTGATTATGTAAGGCTGCTCTCTGACACATTTATTTGTATGTTAACATCACATTTCTGGGCTGCTTTTTATTGCTGACAGAATTGGACTTTAAATCAAGGTCAATTGAGTGTTTAAATCTTGTATGAAACTTCTTGCCAGATTCCACAATGCAGAGGCGTGTTGCTTTGCAATCCGTGGCATCGTCGAGTCCTGTTAGCTCAGACGGGGTTCTTCGATCTGGCAGGTGCACGTTCACCATGGAGCTTAAAACTTGGAATAAATCTTTTGGTCTTCCTCTACCTTGTATAAGAGGAAAGGTGCTCTCCACCCCAGCTTTGGCAGGTGGCTCCCTATAGCATGACCTAGATCAGCATTTCTTTCCTCCAACAGAGTAAGTTGGAGGATTATGTTTGGATAGAAGCCCATGTTAGTGAAAGACGTGTTTGTAACTAGCTGAGGAGTTGCAACACTTAACAGGTGAAGAGGGGGAAGAGTTTGGGGGTGAGGAAGTGTGTCTGCTGCCTTCTTCCTCCTTTCATCTCAGCTCCTCTGTGTACAGTCCCCAGTGTGGAGATAAACACTACCTAATTTTGGTTGCGCTTTTGTACTTCTGGACAGAGTTTTCTCCTGATTGTAGATGAGCCTCAGAGCAAATGCTGCAGTTCCAGGCTGCGTCAGAGCAGTCAGCAGCACAGTGAGGCAGCTGAATTTCTTCGAGCTGAGTGAACAATGGAGAAACTGTTGAGGTTTGGAGCACAGTCTGCCTGTGGAGCTAACCTGCGCTTTTTTCTTCCTCCCAGTGGCTCTGTAGTGTTGTTGCGCTCCAGTGCAGCATATTGAAACATTTATCTGCTAAGCAGATGACTTCGCTTTGGGACTCTGAACAAACAGAGAAGGCTGATATTAAGCCTGTTATTGTGGCAGACGGCTCACTCACCAACCCTTACCAGGCAGCTGACAAGGCACCCACACCTCCCCTCTATTCCATGTCATCCTGCACCTCAGGGATTACCACCCAGAATTCCTTGAGCTCCTCGCAATCCCAGCAGACTTTGTCACAGGAAGATGTCAACTGCAGCTCTTGTATAGATAAATCCAAGAAGGTGTCTTCTTGCGGGACTTCGAATGGGCCGACAGCCTCTGACATTAAAGTAAATGGTCCTCATTTCTGTGGCGTTTCGTCCGAATCTTCAGCACAGTTGACTGACTCCCAGAGGCTAATCGGATCTGGTAACACAGTACCTGTTTTGTCTCATCGGCAAACGTGGCCTCGGCCCCTCACGCCCCCAGCGACTTGTGGACTTCTGAATCACACCGTTAGCACCACTGTCAAAACGGAGAACGTAGCAGGACCCGTTTCTTGTGCACAAAGGGGTTCTGTGCCGGTCACAAGTATGCCTACGTCCATATCGAGCTCCTGTGCCAGCCTGGAGACCACCAGCACTTTGCAAAGAAAGAATGTGCAGACACAAATAGGACCGCCGCTGACGGCAGACCTGCGATCTATGGGCTCCCCTCTGACCGCCACGAGAGCTCTCACCCCTCCGCAGGCTGCAGGAGATGGGATCTCTGCTGTTGGGTCCACAAACAGATTCTGTTCACCAGCACCACCTTCAGGTACGTGCCAGACAGCTGATCTTGGCCCTGGGGCTCAGAAAGTGTTTGGACTAAATGTTATTCTGAACCTCGAGGATCTAGCAGTATGCCCTCGCTTAACTGGGAACTGGGTTTTCTGTGGAGAGCTGGGAGAAGTTTTTCAAGTCTACTCTGTCTTAGGTCCCTTCGTGGGAGCCGCAGGATGTGTTTTTGCTGGCTGCGTATACCTGAGAGGGGAACGCTGTCCTGAGAAGTGGGATAATAGGTCAATTTAATTCTGGAAGGCAACAGTAGTTTTAAATCAGTTGGCTGCTGTCTCCCTGTTCCAACAACTGGCCACTCTGGTGCTGTTTTAAAACTACCAATTTGGTTTAAAGCGCTAGTTTGATTGCAAGGTCGTCCTTCTCGGAGGAGCAGCTGTCTGGCATCTCTGATCCTGTGGTCTCTGTACACGCTAACTGTTGTGGTGATGGTTGTGGTCCCTAGCGCAGCCTTGGGGAAGTGTGGACCGGGGAAGTGTTAAAGTGCATGTACCCATTCTTCAGTATAAAACCATCAAGTCAAAGATGTTGATAGCTGAAAGTCAGAGTTACTGCCCATAACCCAATTTTTACTAGAATAACCTTTCACTTAAAGCATTCTCCTTCCTCCCTTTCCCCGCACCAGCTCAGCACTCAAACTATTAAGCCTTTGGTGCAGGTTGGGGTTGAAGCAGTCGCTGAAAAGCGTGCGGCAGGGCTGTCTGTCGCTTCTCTTGCAGTTCCTAGCTGCTCAGGTGCAGGCTTGTGTGGAGTGGCTCAGATCTGGCGATTGCAAGCAACAGAGGCAATATCTTTTTATTATTCTTTTTAAAATTCCTTAATGAGTAACTTCTGAGCTTTGCTTTGTGTTTAGTCCCCAGAGTACTCGGCCTCCTTGCTTATTGCTGAACAAACTTGGTTACTCTGAGGCTGCTAGTGTGACCGTGCCCTGCTTAGAAATGCAAGGCTGGGAGAAGTTTTGGTAGAGGAAATGAGACCATACTGTAGAATTGTGGTTTGAAGAGCACTGCAAACCCTACATAATTTTGCAGTTACTTAAGATGTTAAATAATTGCTTTTGGTGCAAAGCTTGCGTTCTACAAAATACAGATGAAAACATCATTTTGGTATATCGTCTCTTGGGAAAGATGTAAATATTTATATTTTCCATCTAACACAATGCATATATATTTATAACAAATCTTAAATCATGGTGTGCAAATTTGTTGCTGACTTCAAAAATACAAATCATTCATGACCTTTTTTTTTTTTTGCCATAAATTTCAGGCTTATGGTAGTTCTAAGCAAAACAACTCAAGAAGATCTGGTATCAAGAACGCATTAAAGGGATTTTGTTTCCTGGTATTTGCCATTGCCTCTTTCAGCTGCACGGTCACTGCCAGAGCAGTAGGATTTTATTTTGGAAATAATAAAATCTGCTTATGACTGTCACATTCTTACTGGACAGTGAAGTACACCCCAGAGTTGATAATTGTGCAGAAGTAAAAATGGGGCGATTTATACTTTTTATGCATGTTCAGACCTAGACAAGCTACTTGGCAAATGTCTGTAGATTTAGTAAGCTCTTCCAGCTCCTGGGGACTTGGTGCTCATCTTTCCAGTCTCTGTAGGACATCACTTAGTCTGTCACTGCTGCTGCTTCAAACAGGGAGTAGGAGCTTAAACGTATAGGTCCAGGATTCCTCCAGCAACTGGAGGTGAGAGGCAGAGGTCGGCAGCTGGCTCTGTGTTGGAGGCGAGCACACACACACACTCTTCCTTCTGTGAGCAGAAGAAAGCGAATGGCCTCTAGTTCAGACCTTTTCCAAAGCATGACTGTGAGCAAAATTAGTCATTCTGAGCAGCTTGGAAGCAAAGCGCAGCCTTGAGGGCTGGGTGCATGTTTCATGAACGTCACAGTGACATGTCTTCTCTGCACCATCTTTCTCTGTAGATGGTAAGGTCAGTCCCAGCACCTTATCCATAGGAAGCGCTTTAACTCTACCCTCATCACTCACTTCAAACTCTGCAGCTATGTTGGACCTCACCAGTTCCCTGAAAGCGTTTATGGACGGCGGTGAGTATTTAGTTCATTGTCAGTCTCTATTAGCCCTGTGTGTTTGCTTCTCCGGAGTATTCAGTCCCTGCTTGAGGAAAAGTTGCAGAGGTAAAGAAGGGTTGCAGTGAGGTGAGGGCAGGGCTGGGTGTACATTACCTTAAATATGTCACGTGCTTCCCTACCCTAGTGTTGCCAAGGCAGCAAGGCCAATGAAGTGTTTCTGCCCGAAGCATTTCTGGGGAACGATCAGGATGACAAAGCTATTGCACGGGCTGCTTTCCAGGTGGAATTCGCATGCAGAAACCTGCAGCCCTGCTGTGTTGTGGTGGTAGCTGCAATCCAGAGCTGTTCTCGATGGGTGTAAAGTCCAGTGACAACAGATCTTGTAGTTGAGCAGTCACCTGGGTGGTGTTGCTCTAATGTGTTGGTTAACTTTCTGATTTATTTCTGCTTCTGTCAGTCTTCTCTGAGACTGGCCCATTTTTTTTATTTTCCTTTTGTTGCACTTGGCAAGAAATGCCAAACCTGAGTGGAGTGACTCCAGGAGGAGGAGATTGCTGAACAGTAATCAGCAGTAGCGTAGCGAGGCTGTTGCCAGAGACTTCTCCGACATCTGAAGAACGGCCTTTCTGGCGTTGGCAGTGTGACCCTCTTTTCTTGGGTGAACCCCGACAGCTCAGCCTGCCTCTCTGCTATCGGGAAAGGCTGTTGTAGCTCTGCTTCGTCTGCTTGCCGTTTTAACTGTCGTTGATGCGGAGAAAGCTTCCTCTTGGAAGAAGAGGTTAGCCAGGCTGCTTGCTGCCAGAAAGCAGACCTCTGTAGGGCTTTACAAATATAAATACTTCAAAGCTGTTGGTAACAGATCTGCTTTAAAGCTTGTTAATAATATTGTTTGAATTGCCCTGTTTGGTTTAATTGACCCTGTTACAAAAGCACGTGGCTCAAGAATGAGCCTCTAGCAGCTCCAGAGGTGGTTACAGGTTTCAGGTTAGACTTTCTAACTAGGTAATGGAGCTTCCCGAGGAGGACCCAACCTGCTGCCCAAAGGGGTGCGATGACCTGTTGATTCTGAGCCAAACCAGCCGATTTTCAACTTACCGGTCCTTGTTCCCCTAAACTTCTGCTTGCTGCCCGAATTGTAGCTCTCTGGCCATTGCTGGTACTCTCCTCACGCACTGCTTACAGGAGATATGAAGTATCATGTATCACCTATATGTAAGATTCTTGATATTGCAGAATTTGTCAAGTCTTTGCTGTTGAAGCAGTGACAAAGTTTGAAAGTGGGACAGTTAAATCCACTGCAGCTCAGATTGCACCCTTTCCATTAATAACTTACTAATTGCTTTTTGTTTATTAACAGAGATTGAGATAAATATGCTGGATGAGCAGCTGATCAAGTTTCTGGCCTTGCAGAGAATACATCAGCTCTTTCCTTCCAAAGCTCAGTCTCTAGCGAGCAGTGTCAGTTCCCATCAGCAGTCTCCTGTGGGAAACCACATTGAAGGTAAGAGCAGCCCTCGAATAGTCGGTTTATGTTGAGCCATAGCTTTTTGGCACTCCCTTGCCTATTTGTTGAAGGAGATCTCCCTCTTCTTCTGGTATCTGTCTGATGCTGCCTTTCACGTTTCTTTCCTCTCATCCCCCTCCTCTGGATATCCACTGGCCAGAAAACTCCTTCGGGTCCCTCTACTTAATTATTTTCAAATTACAGCAATGAAAACATCTTCAGTAACTTCTGATTTTTCTGCTGGAAATCTTTAGTGAAGTTGTGTTTTATTCATCTTAGAATTAACAAGAGATGGGATGGTTCAGCCACTTTTGGGTTTTCCCCTCACCTTTGAGATGGGCAAGAGAAACATGTGAATTCCTGCTCTCTCTTTCTGGAGAAGTTGCTTGTGAGACAAGTGCATGAACAGGAGGAACTAGGGCACAGAATACACATGTGACATTGTCGTTGCCCGTTCAGGACAATGTCACTGTCGAACTGAAACACTAAATGCAACTGATGCAAATAATGGAAAACAACTTGTGCTTCTGTTGGAAATCTCCAGATTCCTGAGTTCAGCATTGGCTTTGTTTATGGTCACTGGTATCGGCGCGCTAACACCTAAAGCTGCAGGGGGAACGCGGCTTCGTGTTCCTCTGCGTGCAGCCAGTCAATTTAATCTGCTTTCAAGCACTAACTGGACAGCCTTGTTGTGGGAGCAGTTGTCTGCTCCCCATCTGCTAGGCCTGGGGGTAAATAGCTGAGATAAGATCTTTGGAAGTCTGCTAGCTGTCAGTAACCTTCTTCTGAAACTGTGCTTGCCTGCTCGCTTGCTGTTGTGGCATCGCAGCATTCTCTAAATACTTTGTCAATCTTCTTTTGAGCGCTGCTGTAGGACACAGCACCAGGCTGTGATACAAGCTGCTTTCCTGTGCTGCTCGTAACAGACAAGTTCTGGAAATTCTTCAGCAGTCTGCCTTTCAGAAGGCAGATTGATGCTGTCTTAACCCGTCACCCTGTCTGGGCAGGAATGATGCATTCAGCTGACTGTTTAGTATTGCTGATGAAGTATTAGATCCAAAACCTTTAGCGAGCCAGAGAGCTGAAAGGACTTGTGCTGGGCAGAGGTGGGAACCTGCGCATTTCAGCACGTCCAGTGATGCCACTCAGCATGGCCAATGTTCTTGACGTAGGTGACTCTGCAGACAATTTCTTGCAATCCTCATGTTCTGTTCTTTGATTTCACTGTCTTGGTGTAAAGCTCTCATGCAGATGTAGTATCAGGAGGGACTTAAAGTCTGCTTATAAGAGGCTTGTCCCCAAAAGACAGCTGCTGAAATCCTGGCTAGGCCTGTGTGGTCCAGAGTTTGATACCTGTTCCCCAGGAGATGATTTTTCTGTCCAGTTCATGTGGCCATGTGAGAATGTGTGATTTGAGCTGCCAGGGATCTGCTGCAGCCATTGTTGAGTGTGCCAGGGACCAGCCTAAGGGTAAAGGAGTCTGCTCGGTGAATCGCCCTGTCCTGGGAGCTGGCTTTGTCCCTCCCTGGACAAGCCCTGGTGTGTTTTTTCCTGCAGCTTCACTAGAAGTATAAAATCGCAGCTGTTAAGTTGGTGATGTTCACCAGCACCATTTTTTTTTTTGTAAGTGGCACGTTTACAGCAAGACTCAGCTCTTTGATTACCCAAAGTGGAGGAGATTAAAAAAGAGCTAGTGGTAGGAGGCTCGTGTTTTCCTCGGTGTGGCTCCATTGTGCACGCTCGGTATTAATGTTCGCCCAATTGCATGGCTTGTGTGGGTTACTGGAAAGAGCATTTTTCTCTGATGACTGGCAAAAAAAAGATGTTTAATGCGCAAACATTCCTGGAAGGTTGGGAAGTAGAGTTTAGAGCAAAGCTGACTGCATCCTCCTCGAGATCTGTGCTTTATGGAGAGTCTAGTGTGGGGGACACGAGGGTCAAGCAGCCTTCGAAGCTGATAACATTGTTCAAGTAATTTCTTCTTATCTTGCAGCGCAAAGAAAGGAAGTGCAAGCCCGGGCGGTGTTCTATCCTCTGATGGGCTTAGGGGGTGCAGTCAATATGTGCTATCGAACCCTCTACATTGGGACAGGTGAGTTGCTTTTTTTTTTCCTGCCCTGCCCTTTCAGAATCAGAGTGGTTCTCCCTGGCGCTCCCGAAGTGTTTGCCAAGCGGGTGTCGAAGAAAACAGACCCATTCTGGCCGCTTGTACTGGGATTCTTCACTACCAAGAAATGTGGAAATTCCCTGTCCACTTGAATCTTTGTGGGGTTGCATCTTTGTAACCTGGCTGGTATCAAAAATGAGCAGAGTGGCTGTCCTGGAGATTTAACGCCTGACTGATAAGGAGAAGAGTTACGGTTTACTTGCAGGTTTCATTTCTTTCTGCTTAGATTCTTCTGGCACTCTGGATAGACCCAGTAACTGTGAAATGCTCTTCAACCTTCACGGAGCTGCTAGCCTTCCCTTCCCCCACTGAAACTTTGTTTGGTGGCTTATCGCAGCATTATTCATGCGGTCCTGGGAGCTCGGACAAAGGCGGTTGCTCCCCTGTTGTTTTGCTAATTGAAGTTTAATTCTGTCTGTTGTTCTCTGCTGCCTGACAGTTTTTTGTTTTTTTTTCTTTCTGAAATGAACTGAGCCTGTTTTGTCCTCCCCATTGACAGGAGCTGATATGGATGTGTGCCTTACAAGCTACGGTCACTGTAACTACGTGTCTGGCAAACATGCCTGTATATTCTATGATGAGGTGAGTGCCTGAGTGGTGTTTTTGGGGGGGATTTTTGGTTTTTTTTGGGTTTTTGGGGGGGTTTGGTCCCCCCCCCCCAATTTTTATTATTTGGCATGCATGGCAGTGGGAGCTGGGAGATGCAGGCAGCAGGTTGTCTTTGTGTGGTGCTCCTTTGTGGACTACAAAGTAAGAGCCAGGGCTGTGAATGGTTTCACTCCAGTGAAGGCTGCGTCAGCGTTTTCTGTCAAACCCTTTTCTGAAGCACAGAGCTCTGCCAGCGTGATTTCTCCGAGCTAAGTGCCTGTGGACAAAGACTGACCACGAGTAAGCACTGTCACTGCTGGTGTCTAGGGAAAGAAAAAGTCATAGAAATGGTTCGATACTTTCTGATCCAGCTGCGTTGTTAATGAAAGCTAAACTTCACGTGTTGACATCGAACCTCCACTGGAACAAAATGGAACTGCTCCAAGTCTCTTGCTGTCAGGTGTGATGGCGGTCGGTGCGAAGTGTTCATGCCATCTGCAGTACTCTGTGTAAATTATTTAACTAAAATTTCAGTTGAGCTCTTAGCATAAACAGAGGCCTACAGTTGCTCCTTAACTACAGTCCAGAGATTTGCTCTTGAAGTAAATAGACTGGCGGGTCTGCCAATAAAAGCGCTGCTGGAGATGTCTCTTAGCATGGAAACACTCTTTGAAGCAAGATAGTCTTTTACATCACCATTTCTCAACCGGCTGCTGGGCAGGATCCAGGATTAACCCACAGCCAGGTTTAGCTGTTCCTCAGTGCACTACAAGCTACAGAACACGCTCGGTAATGGGATGCAGACCCGAAATCTGTGTTGAAGCATCTCCTCGTGGTGATCAATCCTAAATTGATTGATCCTAAATCAGGCTCTAGGCACTGAACTTCTTCCATGCTCCAACATGGCTGTGGTCGCTCTAGAAGGAGAATTCCCCCTCCTCGGCTGTTGCTGTTTCTGGCCGCTAGCCGCTCATGCCTGGCCTTGGTCTCTGCAGTTTGCAGGTTACTTGAAAACTTGCTCCCCTGTGCACGGGAAGTTTTTGTGACTTGAGTAAATCTCTGAGGGACAAGGTCTTCAGCCCTCAGATGATTCCTGTGAGCTAACCTGAAATCTCCTCCACTCTGTCAACATCTTCTGCAAAGCTCAGTTGAACATGAGGCTGTTTGTGTGATGCTGTCTGTCATGGTAACGTCTCCTGGCATCTCAGCATCTGCAAAAGGCCTGTAAATCCCACTGTCTATCCTGCAGCTGCTGCAGCACACTGGCATCCCTTTTGCCATCTTGTCTCTGCTTTCCAGAGCTCGCTCTTTCCTGCTAGGCACGGGTCTTGGGCTAAGTTTGTGTCCTAGTGTGCCTGTTAAAATGGTGGGCTCACTTTGTGAGAACCGACTCGAATCCCTGTTTCCAAAAGATCTGGTTCAAGTGCAGTAGGTAAAACCCACTTCTCTTCAAAGCTGCTTTGGCTCTCCTTCCCTGCCGGGAAGCGGCTCTTGCTGGAAAGCCGGCTGTTCTGTGAGCATGAGCCACGCACGAGGGTCGGGTTGGTGGTCTGTGAAGCTGGAGGAGTTTTAACTGCTCTCATTTCACCAGCAGCAGCGGTAGGGAGAGAGGGCTTGTGTTTCAGTGCTCTGAAGGGGTATATGGACACAAGCCTTTCTGACTTGATGTCTCGATTCCCTCCCCTTCCCTTCCCTTTTTTTTTTTTCTTTCCAGAATACGAAACATTACGAGCTGTTGAACTACAGTGAGCATGGGACGACCGTGGACAACGTTCTGTATTCGTGTGACTTCTCGGAGAAGATGACGCCCACTCCTCCCAGCAGTATTGTTGCCAAAGTGCAGAGTGTGATAAGTGAGTGTCGAGACAGCGCCAGCCCCACGTAACACCGCAGGGAGCTATTAGAGGGGGACAGGAGCGGGTGCGAATCGATTCCTCCTTGGTGCCCCTTGTTCTGCAGCGGTTGGTGCACCTCTTGCAGAAAGGGGAGTCTCTCCAGGGGCCTCAGCCCGGGTTACACAAGACGTTCCTCTGTGGGCCTGGGGAGCGCCTCGGCCTGCCGATTGCTCCACTGTTCACCCCGCTCCTGCCTCCGGTGCTGGAGTTAACCGAGCTCCGGGTCCCTGCCTGACATCGGAGCTGGACTGAGGGGTTTCCTCATTGCAAGTCCTCCCCTCCCAGGCTGTGAGTAAGCGATCTGGGCTGTGCTACAGGCATCCATCCCATACCCGCATGGCTTACTCCTGCTCTCCACCTGATTGGCTTCCTCTTTATTTTATTTTATTTTATTTTTTTGGCTGCTGAAACAGATGTGTAAATGCCTCTGCCTCTCTGGGGCCATGGGGAGATTCCCATTTCCCTCTTACCAGCCGCTCACTGCAGACGACTGGAATGCCTCGTGGCTGGAGGATCTTACCCCTGAGTGGGGGGGTGAGCCCCTGTTGATGAAAACAAGCTGACGCTGACCTGCCTGAATCTTAACGTGATTTTTCTTTTCTTTTCCAGAACGACATAAAAGCAGAAAACAGGAAGAGGAACCGCATGAAGAAGCCGCTGTGATGAATTCACAGGCACAAGGGCAGCATCGGAAACCCTGTAACTGCAAAGCCAGCAGCTCCAGCTTAATAGGGGGCAGCGGGGCTGGCTGGGAGGGGACAGCCCTGCTCCACCACGGCAGTTACATCAAGCTGGGCTGCCTGCAGTTTGTTTTCAGCATTACCGAATTTGCGACCAAACAGCCCAAGGGGGACGCTGCCTTAGTACAAGACATGGACTTGGAGGAGAAGCTTTCTCTGAAACCCCACCAGGTGCCCGTGCTGCGGTCCAACTCAGTTCCCTAGGAATTTTAGGAAGAGAGCTTTGGAGTAAGAAAAACGCCCTCAGACTCTTGCAATGCAAAAATGTACAAACCGAAGTGGGATTTTCTATGTCGGCCCAGAGACTGTTCACACGCCGTTTGCATGAAATGAAGAACGTTTAACTTTTTTTAATTTTTCTTTTTTGCTCAAGTTTTAGGGGCATTTGCACATATATTTGTACTATACATTTCATTTTAAAAGGAAAACTGCAGTGAGAGCAGGACGCGTCAGAGCGAGGGGCAACCGCTGTCTGACTCGAGGACTCTCCCTGACAGATAGTTCCCATGCAGTTGTAAAATAATCAGAAACTTGTTCTATTTTGTGCCAGTGACAATAGTTTTATATTAAAAGAGAAATACAGTTTTCATACAGCAAATCTATACAATATCATTGTTTTATTTAATGTAAAGAAGCGCTCTTCTTCCCACAGTTATTTTTCCCATCCCTCCCTGCTATGGTTGCACTACAAGTAGCTACTGTGTATTATGGGCAGTGAGAAATGAGTTCTTTTCCTGGTGTCCATCCTATTTTTATTTCAAATAAGGAAAAGTGTTGGATTCTGTGTAAATACATCAGTGATGGCATTTTTCAATGTTTTAAAGCTGTGTACAGTGCTACATGTGGTATGACGTTCCTCAAATTGTCTATTGTAGCAGATCGTTTGTCGTAACCTGTCTGTCTCTTTTGTTTATATGCCACCTCCCCGCAGCAGAACAGCTAGTTCCACTGTACATAGTAATTGTAACGTTTTAGACTTTACAGAAACTTTCCTGTATTCTGTATATAAAAAAAAATACTTCACATTCTGTTTTCTGACTGTCTGTCTTAACTCTTGTCACCAAAACCTGGAGCTTTCCCCAGAGTGTCTGACCTTGCAGAAGAGGGAAGGGGCTGTGCGGGGACAGAGGCAGCCCGCGGTCCTGTGCGGGGATGCGGGAGGAAGGAAGGAAGGACAGAAGATGGGGGCTGGTTTGCGTTGGAAGGGACCCCTGAAGGTCATCTAGCCTGAGCCCCCTGCAACCA
>VXBL01001184.1:80573-104175 GCA_013400195.1 Aramus guarauna | reverse complement strand
CCTCCCGCGTGGGCCCGTCCCTGCCGCGACCCGCCGTGCGACGCGGCCGCTTTCCCCTCGCCCCAGGGTTCGTCAACACGGAGCTGTTCCGCCACGCGCCGCTGTGGCTGAAGCCGCTTTTCCTGCCGCTGGTCTGGCTCTTCTTCTGCGACGCGGCCGAGGGCGCCCAGACCTCCCTGCACTGCGCCACGCACGACGGCCTCGAGCGCTTCAGCGGCCGCTACTTCGCCGACTGCCGCCTGCAGGAACCGCGGCCGCCGGCCCGCGACGACCGCCTGGCCCTGGCGCTCTGGGAGGCCAGCGAGAGGCTGGTGGGGCTGGCGGGGGTCGGGGGGGGCCCCCCGCCGGCCGCTGCGGCTGTCGTGCAATAAAAGTGACGGTGGGCAACGGCGGGAAACCGCCCGTCAGCTCCTGCGCCGGGTCGTGCAAGACGGCGTCATCGGCGGCGTCGGGGGAGGCTCCGAGCGGGGGCAGCGCCCGTTGCAGAGCCGCAGCCCGGGATTTTGGGGGTTGGCGGGGGTGTTTGCGTGGGAGACTTGGCTTCCTGCTCCAGCGCGGCTGGGCCTCGTGGGCCGCGGCACCGTGCGGGGTGTGTGTGTCCTCCCCGTGCAACGGGCACGCGCGTGTGCTGTACGGAGCGCTGCACCGTCCCCTGCACACACACGGCAACGCGGCGCACCCCGCCTTGTACTTGCGGCAAAGCTGCCGCCCTGTCTCGCAAAGACACGCACACGCTGCAGCGTAACAGACACTGTCTTGCACACGCGTGCACGCGCCCCACACGCTGCGGGTGCACGCGCTGCGGTGCACGTGCCCCACCTCGCACCTGCACACCCGCGCTGCAGTGCACACAGCCCCCCGCCTTGCAGACCCTGCAGTGCACGCACTCCGCCTTGCACACACACACCCACGCACCCCCCTTGCACGCCCGCGCACACCCTGCAGAGCGCACGCGCGTGCCCCATGTTACCGCGCGCGCGCAGACACGCGGCACCCAACATGGCGGCGGCGCGGGACGCTCAGCCCCGCCCCCAGGGAGTGGCGCGGGGAGGGGGGGAGGCAGCACCGACCTTCCCAACATGGCCGCGCCCGCGGGTCACGTCCGCGGCGTGCGGCGCGCGAGGGGCGGGGCGGCGCAGGGGGTTGTGGGAGCGGGCGGCGGGGCGGTGGCGGGCGTGTGGCGGGCGGCGCCGCGGGCACCATGGGCAACTGCCACACGGTGGGGCCCAACNTGTGATTTGGGGGGGCAGCCCCCTGAAGGAGCACTGGGATGTTGTGGGGGGGAGGTCCTTCTTTGAGCGGGCACTGGGGGGGTCCCTGTCATGAGGGGACCTTGCAGCATCGTTCGGGGGGTGCCCTGCTGCGGGTGGGCACTGGGGTGCCGGGAGCGTCCCTGCCGAGCGGGTGCCCGGGGGTGGTGGGGAGCTCCCTCCTGCATTGACCCCGGGGCTCGGGGTGGGGTCCCTGCAGCACACGGCGTGGTGGGCGAGGTGGCCGTGTTAGCGGCGCACCCCGGTGATGCTGCTGCTGCTCGGGGATGATGTCAGGCGATGTCACCGGCAAGGCTGCCAGGCCCTGGGCCGCTGCCAACAGCACTCAGCTTTGGGTGACCAAGTAGCCACCTGGTTCCTGGGGGGACAGGTTGGCTTTTCTGGGGAAGGGGAGCCCGCTGTGAGCATCCCGCTGGGACAGAGAGGGCAGCTCGGGGCAGAGCACCGCAGCCTGTCCCTGGGGTGCCCTTCTCATCCATCATATCCTCCTGCTGCTTTGTTACTAGCACGTTACCTACCCTCCCGGTGGTGCTGACACTGGACGCTGTTGTATTCCCATCAGATACGTGTACTGTTATCAGCAGGTGAGCTGGTTGCTAAGTTAGGGTTAAATAAACCATCAGCGAAGTCCCTTGTGTCTGATTCAACCTGTAGCTGCTTCAATACTCCACCGAAGCTCCGGAGTGCACTTTGGCATAGGCCAGGCAGCGTGCGGACAGAACTTAATTACCGTTAGGTGATGTAATGGCTTGCTGTAAGGGCTGGATACTGCGCTCTTGTGTGACAGGCTCGGGCCAAGTGCAAGGTAATAACCAGGTTAGATCCAGATGTCGGTCACTTTGTGTGGCCTCAATCATGTTACATCCTTTCTGTCAACGCTGGACTAGTTTTGTGGCAGGTGCTGCGATGCTCAAACCTAAACTCACCCGGGAGAAAACACGTGTGAACGTCAAGCATGTGCTACAATCGCAGCTCTGCCATGTATGTGAAGCTACGCTGTTATGTTTTTGGAGCCAAAGCCTCCAGTGGGCTGTGGCACTTGCTTCTGGCTGGTCTGTTATCAGTTCATCTCTCTTAGATAACAGCCCTGTTACGGGAATTACTGAGGAGATGCCAGAAGCAGGCTGCAGTTCTGGAAACAAATAGGCCCTCTGTGGTGGCTGCTTCTCAGGAGTTACAAACCACACCCACCAGCCACCCGGAGCAGCAGTATTTCTTGCAGTTTTCCTGGTCTTCTGCACGTCTCTGCAGTTCCCAGCTGGGATCTGGAGCTGATGCTGCACTTCCCTCCAAAGAGACCCCGATCAAAATCAGCTTGGTGAAATGCCGCGTCCGGTGGGAGGACTCGGGAAGCCGTGCTCCAGGTGTGCTGGGATGCCCTTCAGTCTTAAAAGCTTGGTTTTGCTTCTGGTCAGCCCTGAAGTTTACAAAACATGGCTTGCAGGATGAGCCAGCAGAAATTTGTGGCATCTGCTTGCGGTTCCGAGTTTACACTGTCCCACAACAGCAGCAAGCCGAGGACACTCCTCGATGTACAGGCATGTCCTGGGAAGGGACCGTAAATCATGCCAGGCTCTGCGAGTCGGAATTGGGTTTGGTGCTGCCACCAGACGTGGTTTTACTCTGCTGCTGCCCATCGTGTTGTGTAAACACTTGCTGTGTCCTGAGAGCACCGGCTGTGAGCTTCGGGGGCAGCCCGAGAGGTTGTGGGAGCTCTGCAGAGCCCCGAAGCCCTGCGGCTCCTCCGCGCTTACGTGCAGAGCGAACGCCAGGGCATTAGTGGGAGGCGTGTGAGTACAAGCAGTCATAGTTCCAGGAACTTGAGCCGTGTGTCTCCAGGGAAAAGCAGAGAGGACCTTGGGGGCTAGCATTTGTTTCAGTGATATTAGGGTGGATTTGGGGAGAGAGGAGGAAGGGGAGAATAAACCAACAGCAAATAATATTAAAAGCAGGCTTTTGGCTTGCAGTCTTGAATTGTCATACAATTGTTCTTTAAAAGACTTCACTTTGTGGGAAGGCACCTCCAAATCACGAAGCTGATAGGAAAGTTTTCTTTATTGTAAATTTAGCCTGTGTCCCTTGGAGGAAGTTTAGTCACGTGCTTCCCCTGGCATGTGGCTTTTTTTCTGAGGAGTGGTGTTCTTTCTTTTCCCTTTCCTGTGAGACACTTGAGTTCCTCCACTGCTCAAGGAGCAGCCGGCCGTGCCTTGGGAAAGTCTGTGTGTGCGGGAGCTTTGTAGCCTTATTTGGGAAGCTGCTTCCCAGGCACAGGTCAGCATTCCCAGTGGCACTCGCGTCCTTCCCCTGTTGAGCAACACCGATCTCCTTCTAAGAAATTGCACTCGGTTAGCCAATCTGCCTGTGAAATGTGGAGCCCAGGCTTTGTAAGAATGCTCCACAAAGCCCTACGGAGATGATGACGGTCTCCCTGGAATGTGGGTCTAACTTTGCTGGAGGGTAGCGGTGCTGGGAGCCTCCTGGGGAGGTTTGGTGCAAGCTCCACAGAGGCTTTGGCAGATGCCTGGCCCAGCACTGAGTCATCTCCAAGCGCGGCTGGAGCCAGTTGAGTTTTCAGGGAAATACACAAAGTACCTGTTCATCCTGATATCCAAATGTTCCCACCAGCTAAATAGGTTGTCTCGGATGCGTAATGCCGGTTTTGGGTTACAGTCTGGTTGAATGCAGCATTCGTGGCTAAGGATCGATCTGCTTAATGTGAAATACAACGCTATAATATTTCTGCAGAGTCTCATAATAAGGAGATATCATTTATAATAGCCACGTTCATCTTACAGTGGCCATAAGTAAATAGTGTTGCCCGAATCTCTGCAGTTGGGGAGTTTTCCTCCTGGCTGCCGAGGGCTGCAGGGTGGGCACCACGCAGCAATGGTCCAGCAGCTTCAAGGTGAGCACCTGGAGAGACGTGACAGGGGAAGGTTGGCACAGCCCACCGTGTTTCTACGTCAGAACAAACTGCTGTTTCAGCAAAAGTTTAGGGTGTGAAAGGAAGAAAAAAGTCAGGGGACTTGCAGCTCAGTCAACCTCACTTTATTTCCTAGGAGAATACTGAAACAAATACATTGCTCATAAATGCCTAGAAGAAAACAATTACAGTTATTTGCTGAGTATGAGCCATGCCCAGCTACTCTGACTTCCCTTTCAACTGAGTTAGCACTCCAGGGGATGAGGAGAAGCAGCAGGTATTGTACACCTTGCCTTTACTAAGGCTTGTTGTACTCTTACGATTTCTCAGAAGTCAGCTTGAGAAATACGGTCCAACCCAGTTTCTCAAACTTTACTTCAGTGTAGTGCCCTTTGGGGCTCCTCGATCTCTGTTAAAGGAGGAGAAGAACTAGCAGTTAATTCCAGTTTTGTGTAAACATTTCCTGCTGCACCCCGGCAGCCAAGAGGTAGTTAACCTTTCTGGAGCTGCTCTAAGCTCTTACATCCTGTTACTCCATCCTTCTCATTCCTGCAAGAGGAACTGGTTATAATTCTGAGCCGGTGTGACTGTGCTGTTTTTATGGTACTTCTCTAAGTTTTGAAAGCCTGAAATAAAGGCTTCTTGAGGCTCTGCAAGCCCTTTCTGCAAGAGGCCTACAGTCCTCAGTGCACTGGTTTCTCAGATGCTATAAAATTAATATGAAACTGCCTGGAAAACCATTGCCAGGGATCTTGACAGTGGCTCACTGTTCAGCTGAAAGGATTTATCAAGTCAGTTCCTTGTTTTGGCTTGGATAATGGAATCAAGAATGTGCTTATTGAATTTGCTGGCGGTACTGAGCTGGGAATGGATTTGAGAGCTTTGAAGAGCCAGATTAGAATCAAAATGAACTTGACAGATTGACCAAATGGTCTGAAAGAAATACGATGCAGTTCAATAAGGAGAAATGCAAAGAGCTACACTTAAATGAGAACAGTTGGTTGCATGAAAATGGAATGGGAGGAGATGGTCCCGGCTGTCCCGCAGAAAAGCTGCGGTGAGCAGCAAGAGCCAGCTGAGACCTAACGCTCGTGGTGGGGCTGATGGCGTCGGGGTCAACCCTCCACTTCCAGCTGCAGACCTACATGAGCTGGCTAGTTGTGATCCCGTTCTTTGGCCTCGAGCAATATGAGTTTGTGGGAAAGAGCAGGCAGCTTCACGTGAGCGTTTGCCCTTGTCCACATTCGTGCCTTTGGAGCTGGAGTTCAGAACTGTTCCCCAGGGTTGAGACTGAGATGTTCTACCTCTTGCACCAGGCGAGCCACGCAGAAAACTTCTAATGGTGCTGAGTGCTCCCGCAGAGTTAGGTTCTTCATTTTGGCTGGCTAAAAATCTTTCCCCGCAGTCGGTTTCATGCTGCTCGTGATGCTCGGTGATTGCTCTCCAGAGTGCAGCATTGCAGCTTGTCTCAAGTCTGTAGCATGAGATTGCCGGTGCTCAATACAGCTATTCACCACTTGCGCAAAAGGCAATTTATGCAGCTCCTCTGTGGTGTTTCCTTCTCAGGAGGTAGTTCTTCAGCTTTCTGCAGGTGGTGGGGCTCAAGATTTCCCTTGTCAGGTGCCTGTTAAATCTCCAAGACTCACAAATTACTCTTCAGAAAGCATAGCAGGAGGAGGAGGTGGACAGAGTAGCCTCGGGGCTTTCCTTTTGGTTTCCAAGAGGAATTCTGAGGTAGTATCTCAACTTCATTATGGTTTGTCTTCTCTGACTTTCTGTTTACAAGATGAGTTAAACTAAACATGTTTTTAAATTCACTCTGTAGCGTTGATACTCATAGCTTAAAACAAGTCATTTCGATATAGATTACATCCAAAACAAGCTAGCCAGCATCATCTGCTTTCATCTGCTGTCGTGACCGTCAAAGGATTTTATGGATTCAACTCGGAACCCTGCATCACTTTAAATTAATTTTTGTTAACCTTCTGCCATTTCTGCATGTGGACAAAGTCTAATTTATATGCACAACAGGGCCTAAGAACCAGACACTGATTTTAGTCTAGACCGTGCTTTATTACGTGATTTTCTTTATGTACGCCTTTGCCGCTTTCTCTCCTCTCTATTATGTTCTTTTGTCAGGAACTATTTTCAATTACCAATTTTTTCCTTGTCTTTCTGCACTCACTTGTTAGCACCCCATTCCATTTCCCAGCACAGGGCTGTTTCTCTAACAAACCCAGCTTCTATCCGACCGGACTAAGCTGTTTATTCCCAGCTTGGGTGGTGGATCCTCCTGGAGGAGGAGACTCCAGCACCAGATTGCCCTGAACCGAGGTGTGAAGATGGCATCTCTCTGCGCAGGTGAAGGCAGCGGTGTCTGCTCTGGTCTGGGAAGGAATATAGTTACCAAGTTATCGTAGCAGCCTGTTTACCGCAACCTGATTTCTCAATGCTCGCCGCTTCCTGCCAGAATGCAGGCTTGTTGCCTCAAATTACCTTGGGAGAACAAACAACACAGAGCTTGTTCACAACCTCAAATTGTCCCAGTTTTGATATTTTGAGCCCTGTGTCCCTGTAACTGTTGGGGCTCCTGTTCTTTCTTGCACGCTGTCCATCAGGGCAGCAGCTTCCTGCATCTGCTGAGAGCTCCATTTATCTACAAACTCCCAAGCGATTAATCTCATTTCATACGGGGGGAAAAAAAAAACAAACAAAAACCACTGAAAACCAGACAAAGTGCTTTCTCCTGGCTCTGAGAATTCTTGCTTGAACATGGGACCCCTTCATTTGGGAAGAGGCCAAGCTGGATGGCAGCTTCCCGGCGATGAATCCTCCATTTGTAGTGCGCCTGGCCGCCGCACACTGCCCCGGAAGAGGCACGGTGGATGTTTGTGGAAGCGATGGCCAAACGGCTGTGAGACCCGGGCTGCTAGAACAGTGGGCGTATTATAGCTGGAAAAGGCAATTTCTCTGCCAAATCTCGTTGTGCAAGAGGGTTTATTCTTTAGACTTGCAAAGATTTCGCTTTGTTGGTTCCTTTTTCACTTGCTCTCTGGGACTTGGGAAAGAGCTGCAGGACTGCAATGGAAAATAAGCGTTCGGCTCATCTGACTTGCGTTACCAGGACGGAGCTCTGCTGCGCTCAGACGTCCAGCTCGCATGAAAGCAACCAGCTGGCATCCCGCTCCTGTTTAATGCATTAGTTTTCCCTGGGTTTTTTCTTACACTTTGAACGCTTTTTGACGTATAATCTAGCTTAGTAAACTGTGCTGTGCAGCAATGTTGTGCAGTGCTGGGAAGCAAGCATGGGTGTGATACTAAATACAGTATTTACTTGCATTGCCTGCAGAAGAAAAGAAACATCAGTGTGGAGGGGCACGGTCTTGTAACAATGATGGGTTTAGGGTGCAGAGTTTTCTCAGTACGTTATTATGAAATGAATACTAGAGGTTTGGCAGAGAAGTTAAAGACCTCATAGAACCTGTGAAATAAAATACCTTTCCACGTGGAGCTGCTTTTCCCAACTGCCAGGAACATCTCCCTTCCTGTTCTTGGAAAACAAGGGCCTGGCTAAAAGGCTGAGCTGACTGGGCTCACGTCCTCCAAGAAATGTTAAAAGGCCTTACAGTTATTGTGCTGCAAGATATTATATCATCAGCTTCTGTAACTCCTTGCCTGGCTAAAAGAGTCTTCCAGCTACAGGAAGAAGCTGTCCAGAGACTATCTCGGAGGTGGCGTGAGAATATTCCTCTAAGCTGCGGAGCATAAGAAACCTGAAAAAGTGTCTAAATCCATCTCCCATTTGTGTTTACTTCCTGCTGAAATCAGAGGGTGAAGAGTTGCAGATGGGGACGATCTGCTGGTTTATCAACCATTGCATGGAAGCTGGTGGAGCTGGTGGCATCTTTCACTGACATCAGAAGATAGCCAAACACTTGAGGATGAGGAGGAGGACGACGGGGAGAAGGGAGTCTCCTCCTGTGGCCCAGAGGGCCCTGTTGGCACACCGGCCTGGATACGTGCTGCCGTTGCTTCTTCATTTTAACCTATTGCAACGAACTTAGTCGTTGTCTCTCTCAAAAGGGCTGTCTTCTGTGGCTGCTTTCTGCCAGCTTCATAATTATCCCTTTTCCCTCCCACAATGTGAAGCTCCCCCGGCGTTGCAGCCACGCTCTTTTCCCTGCCTGCTTGCTCTTCCTCTGCTCTGGCTCTGTCTTGCCTGCCGGGCTGAAACTGTCTGTTAGTACAGTGCTTGCCTTGCTGAGGCCCTCGGGCACTGCTGCTGTGTGATTACGGATAACAGGCCAGGGAGGGACCGCTGGCTTGATCCTCCTGAGAGATGGCAGCTCGCAGCCCTGGTCCGAGCTGGGGAGCTGCAGAGCTCTTTACCTGCCAGGCATGAAACTTAGGGCGGGTTGCTGGCAGGGTGCTCCCTTGGAAGGCAGCAGGAGCTTTATTCCTTCAATCAAAGATGTGAAAATCCAGACAGCGTCTTCTGGCTTCGCTGGGGTCAAATCTTAAATGTGTCAGAGGAGTTCTAGAGGCTGCCCGAACTCTGGGTGCAGCCAGCTCCGAGATGGACCTTCAGAGCCCTCAGGAACCATAGTACTTGCATGAGCCAGAACTAGGAGGAGTTTTTGGGGAGCTCAGGGGTTCTCCCCTCCTCCAATGCTGACCAGCTAGATTTTTGGTGGGTTTAAGGGTGGCTTGCAGTATGGGTGAGGGAAAGGAGATGGGTTTCTTATATGGCTTTCCATGACAGAGCTGGTGCATCACAGTTAAAGATACTGAAGCGTGTACTTACAACAATTCTGGTTGCTAAAAGTGCTTAACAAAATTAAATAAAATCCTGGTTTGAAATACAGTCACTTTCTGTGTGTTACTGTTCATCATACTGAATTACTACAAATACTATTTTCTAATTTTATAAGAAAATTCCAAAAAAAAGGTTGCCTTTGGAAGATTGCCACGTGAAGCCCACGGAGGTGCGGAGAGTGTTGGATTCCCCAGTGGGCGGCTGCATTATGGCTGACTGAAGGGTGTTTCAGGGCTACTGTGAATCTTGGAAAGAGTTTTCTGTGTTCATTATTTATCAGATACTTCAAGCATGCTTGGATTCTTTTGGATCATGTTGCAGAGCTTGACTTGGTAGCCCTGGTTGCTGTAATGTAGCTGAGCTGAGGTGCTTCCCCTGCTCCAGCNACTTGGTAGCCCTGGTTGCTGTAAACCGATGGGCTGTAAAATCCTGGGCTGGGAACCGATGGCCCCCCCAGGATGCCCTTTGCTCAGCACCCAGAGGCTGGGCAAGCTTGTTAGGAAGTTGTTCTGCTCATGACTCCATCTGGGTGCAGTTTTTTTCCCTGGCTGAGAACAGCATGCGTGCGTGTAATCCTGCATCTCTATTTTCTGCTGTGCTGCAGGTGGCTGTTGTGGCTCTGACGTAAAGCAGTATGTGTACGGAGGCTGGGCCTGGGCTTGGTGGTGCATTACTGACACCCAAAGGTAAGGACACCCCTGTTATTTGTGGTTTGGGAGCAGGAGTTAGGCAAAGCCATCCCAGTGGGGCTGTTGGCAGTATCTTTAGGGACAGGGACTTGGCACTGCATGTGAAATCATGGATGAGCATCAGCCCAGCCCGCTGCCTTTTGGCTGTGGCCAGCTCCTGGTCCTTCGAGGGAAGGCTGCCTTGCACACAGCGCTGTAAGTAGATGGAAGGAGCAACATGTGCCCTGTGTCATGCCTTGAGGCATGAGAAATGGAGGGTCACTCACAACCTCACAGCTGCTGGCTGTCCTCTGCTTTCAGTGGTGGGGGCTGAGGTTGCCCAGCGCCCAGCTGGAGATAACCCTGTCATTTCAGGCTTACCTGGCAGCAAAATAAAACCCAGAGGACTTCTAGGTCCTGGGGTAGACACAGAGCAGGGGAGTTCTGTGCTGACTAGTTGCATAGGGACACCTCGATATCACAGTGAAGAGACAAAAAAAGAAAAGAAATCCCATGCTTTCAGCTGAAGCACTTTTAAAATGGCCTCTCTCTCTGCATTTCTCAATCCCAAGGCAGTCAGATTGTTTGGTTTTCCTTTTTGTTTGTTTGTTGTTTTTTTTTTTTCCTTTTTGGTTGTTTTTTTAGTTACCTAAACCCCACCAAGCTGAGAGGGCTGTAGCCTGGTGCATCAGTGTTTCTTACTATGCAGGGCAAGGCAAGAGCCCTGCTCTCCTCTGCTGCCTTTGCAGTGCTCCACAGCGGCAGCTACAAGGTTCTCGCAGCGGTGCCGGGCTGGCTCATCCATGAGTTCACAAGAGGAGCTGATTTCTGCCCAGTGTGGCCCAAACCCTCATCCAGTAACAAAGACATTTGTGGACTGCAGTGGGCCAGTGCCTCCTCCTGCTCATCAAGTCTCTTTTTCTAAAGATGTGCTGACTGCTGTCACCTTGGGAGCAGACTGTGTTCCTGTTTAAAACCATGGGATTTTATTTCTCTCCCTTTTCTCAGTCATGAATTTTGCTTGCTGTTCCTTACTGCACTGGTCTCTGAACTAACCTGCTGTGATAGTGCTGCTGTCCTGCTAACGTAGCTCTTCGTCTTTAGGATCTGTGGGAATTTGCTCTCTCCTAAGACCTGCCTCGTGCTCACCAAAGTAGGTTTCCTCCATCTGTGTAAAAAAATAACAGAGGAAAAGGATAAAGACGTGACTTTGGGGTTTTTGTGCTAAGTACCAGCCAGAGGTTGTAGTTAATCCTTTACTGCCTGATCTTGCCACCTCTTTTCCCTGTTCATGTGTTGCCACCAGCAGACAAAGTGAGCATGTTGCAGCCCCCGCTCTGCAGATGATGCACTGCCGTAGCTGCTGTTCACCTGGGGCTCAGGCAGCTTGCCTTGTTCGAAAGGGTCCTGGCTGCTGCTGGCAACTGCCTCACAACGGCTCTCAGGTCCTCTCCCAAGTGGCTGGTACTCGGGATTGCTACGAGAGCCTACCGTAGTGCTCCAGCTGCATGAAGAGGTCTCAGCTAACAACTGCTACTTTAGCCTGGGCTCTCCAGCGATGCTCATATGAGATGGGAGAAGAAGGAAAGGTCCAGCTTGTGGGTTCCGTGTTTAAGAACTGTGTTTGATCCAGACAAGCTTCATTCCCGAATTTCTGTGAGGCATCTCGCTGGGAGAACTGTTGATTTGAACAAAGGGTTTCTGCTCCTCCTCTTGTTGTGTGAGAGAGAAGAGCGCAAGACCTTGACCTGCCGTGTGCAGGAGATAACAGATGTATTCGAGAGGGTGACTTAGTAAGTTAAGCAAAGGCTGAGTCCAGGGCCAAGAACTGCTTGCCAGGAACGAGCTGTCATATGATAGAGGTCTGCGCATTGTTTAGCAAACGGAGCTCTTGACAGCAATGCCATCACCCAAACAAATCTTTTTCTTTAAAGTCTATACCCCCAGTTCATGCCATGGGATATGGGGCTTAATTCTCCTTTTGAGAACAGAGCCTTTCCCAAATACCATAAGCCGTGCCACAGATGGAGCCTGCTGCATTAACATGAAGAGTGAGGCAGATTTCCTCCTCTGAAATTAGGACATCTTTTCTGGAACTGCCAGTGCTGAAAGCAAGAGAGACAGCAGCGATTGTGTCGCTGTTGGCGGCATCCCGCCAGGTAGCACTAACCTAGGAACAAAAGGAACAGTTAGAGCTGGCAGAGTGCTGGACTCTTATCCTGCTGCAACCTTGAGGACTAGGAAAAAAAGAAGAAAAAAAAAATCCTGTCCCTGTTTAAGGGTCAGAAATAAAAGCAGAGGGAGAGGCAGCTTGGTCTTACATGCCTCTGGGGGAACCAAATGGTATTATTCAGCTTCTCAGGACAGCACTTGGAAGCACCTTCTCTCATCGATGCCTGAGCCAGGGGTGGGTAGCCAGGTCCCTGGCATTTTCATTTTTTCTGGCCCCTCTTAAATGTTGGCATAGAAGCATCTAAATTACAGCAAAAAAAATGAATTTTCTGTGCGTGAAGATTTCTCCAACAGAGAATTCCACCTGAGTCCAGGATGGCAGTCCAGGTGGGATACACGGTTCAGTTTCATCTGCAGTGAGTTAGGGGACGCAGGGTGAAGACGAGCCCCTGCTCTGTTTAGCCTTGTTAAAAGGAGCAGGTGGATGCTGTAAACTCCCTGCTGTGACGAGGGAAGCTGCTCAGTCCCAGGCTTCCCAAGCACTGGAAGCAAGCGGTGGGAGAAAGGCAAACTGAACAGGGAAAAGCCAAAACCTGAAAGTCTCGTCTGTCCTTTGCAATGAGTGTCTTACTCTCTGATAACTGCTTTGTATATTTGCTGTCCTACCCTTATTCCTCGCTGCTCAGACTGTCTTTGGAGGTTATGACCATCCTCTGTCGCTGTGAGAATATTGAGACGTCGGAGGGGGTCCCACTGTACGTAACAGGGGTTGCACAGGTAATAATCCACCAGCTTCCTAACATCGTGTCTAACTGTTTATCCCTCTGTTTTGAGCAGCAACAGCAGCAGCAGCAGCAGGATAACATAAAAACTAATGGTTTTCTAATGGGACAGTTGAAATCTCAATACCCTCCTCTCCTTCCCCTTCTCTGGCACTTGCCCTGGGGCGCACTCCACAGTTTATAGGTAATGCAGACAGATGCATACTTGGCAAATTCCAAATTCAGCGTTGCTGTACTGGCTCCTTCTGATAACGCTGCAGACATTTGCTCCAGCTGTAACCCTTTCCTTGACAGCACTGTTTCCATTGCGTGCTTGGTGGAGAGCAGAAGGGCATCTGCTTTTGTGTGGAGCCACAGCCAGGCCAGATTGGGTTCTGTGCAGGATTTGGGGAGGTGGGGAGGCAGGTTTTGTGCTGTTTCAAAGGGAAACCTGTACACGTGTGGGGAAACTGCAACTGTACCTGGCTCTGCAGTTTTGGATATGGGTTTCCACTCAGCCCTTCTTCCTCCACATGGAGACAGTGCCCATTTTGGATGTTGTCACGTTTGAAAGTACAGCACAGAGACCTCGGATGAGTTGCAGCATACAGGAGTGACGTTTGCGCTTGAGCAGTTACGAACCAGTGTAACAGTAATTACCAGACATCCCTGTGACTTGCCGGCTAAGAAGCAGCATGGTATTGAAATTAAATTCAAAGATTAGGTTAGGTCTTCAGAAGGCTAAAATCCTGCACCAGCTGATTAAAGCTGTGAATGCATATGGCAAAAAATGCCTGTGTGCTTCCTGGACAGTAGGATCTGTTTTATCAGCTCCCAGTTTGCATGCCAGTTTAATTAGGACAGTGGCCAAGGCAGGCATGAACTTGCAGAGATACGTTTCAGCACTTCCAGCCAATCCTGGAGCAACTCGGCGTGCACGCAGCAGCCCAGCACAGCCCCTGCATGGTTCAGATGTTTGACCTAATGTTCACCGACACGAGCTCTCTGCCCTGTGGCTCCCTGTCCTGACTCCCAACGCCTTCCCAGCTTGTTATGGCTGACATGAGAGCCAGGCTTTGCTTCCTGAAGCAGAACCTGCCACGGCCAAGCATGTCTCTTGTTTTACCAAATGATAACCTTCCGATTGCTGGGTCTGGCCAAGGTACCTCGAGCCTGCCGTGGGTGTCTGAGAAAGCTCTGGAGCTGCAGGATCTGTTCCTGGGTGGCTGATACTATACAGGCATGGCCCTAAAGAGCTGGAGACTCACTTCTATCTGCTTTTGGGTCACGGGACACAGGAAAAATAGAAGGAGAGGTGAAGCAGATCAGGAGGTAGATCTGTGTTAGTGCTCAGCCAGCGAGGGCAAAGGCAGGGCCGCTTCTTGCAGCGTCAGCACCAGGTTCTGCCAAGCACCAGGGCTCCTGCGGGGATGGCAGCCTGGGGTGGGTGGGAGCATCCCGGGTCCATGCTGTGCTTTTAAACCAGTGACACCAGCCAGCGAGAGCACACGCTGCCCCGGCCTCGGACGGCGTGGCACAGCGAGCCTCTGACGGAGGGCCCTTTGGGGTCCCAAAGCCGCTAGCTTCTGGCCACCTCGCTAGCCTGGCAGAAGGGAAAGGGTCACGGTATCATTTCCAGTCTGGCTCCCAGCCTTTCTCTGCTGATAAATTGCCCTTAAGCGTTATCTGAAAAATCTAGTTCTTGGCCAAAGTGACTTGTCTGTCTCCAGTGACAGATGTAGTCCCTTGGCTGCATTCTGCGCCTGTCTTACATTACCTGTGATGAGTGTGGCAGGTAGCCCGGGGCAGGAGATGCAACGGGAAGAGCTGAGTGTGTGTTACCTGGAAACGTGCAAATATTTTACGTTTTTTGGCAGGATTTCCCTAGAGATAATGACGTTACAGCCCAGGTGTGAGGACGTAGAGACGGCGGAGGGGGTAGCTTTAACTGTCACAGGTGTGGCACAGGTACAGTAACTCCAAACCATCATTTCAGGAATGCATGTCTCTAACTTACGTCTGGTTTCCCCCCCTTAAGAGGTTATTGTTGTCCAGGAACAGAAGCAAACTCCTCTAAAACAAATTCTTGTACAAAACCACGCTGTCCTTGTTGGTTCAAACACACTACAGCATGTCCCATGTTGTGAAGGGGGTTGTGACCTTTCCTCCTCTCCCCAAAATCATTCCTCTTTTTCTGGTGTCTCATTTGTCCACGTGGCAAATGAGGTGTGTGTGTGGGTGACGTGATCTGTTCGTGAAACGCTGTTGTACCACGGTGTCCTTGGAGCTGTGTGGGACCCTGCAGGACTGAACCATTCGCTCCTGAGATGGTATCAAGCGTTATATTACTTTGTGTTGTTATTATTATTGTTATTAGCACATGGATCTTGTAATTCTTCACAGTGAGTTAAAGCTTAAGAAAGAATTTAGTCCCTCCAGGCACTAAAATTTGTGTGTAAAATTTCTGGTTTTAATTGAATTTCGATTTTTCATACGTGAAACCCAGCTCTTGCCGCTTGTGATAGTGCACTGAAACACCTGCATTTCTTAGACTCCGAGGTCTGCTGCCCTGATACAGAGTTTGTCCTTGTGACCAGGTCCTGCCTTGGGGAGGATGCTGGGAGGAAAATGTTGTTAGCTTTTGACAGAATTTGACTCCCTGCATAGACAGCTGCGTGCTTTGATTGAAAATTGCTCCTGACAGCTCATTCCGGGTGTATAAAACCAAGATATTTGTTCCACTATACACAAGGCTGTGGTCACCATGTGTCCCAAGGCGTATCCAGGTCTGTTGTTACAGGAGAGGCGACTGCCACGTTCCCTGCGGTGGGGAGGGGAGCTGCTGAGTGATGTAGTGATGTGACCAAAATCCCACGTGCCTTAAAAGAGTCCCCCCCAGGGAAGAGCACCATGGCTGCTGCAGCCTTTTTAAGACCAAACGTTTGACGGATTTCACCCAGTGCTTTCCAGAGCAGCGGATTCCTCCCTGGGTTTGTTGGTTTGCTCTGAACTGACGTTGCAGAGGAGCTGCGTGCTGTGTCTGTGTAACTGAGGATATGAATTCAGCCAGGAGCTGGATTGTCACGCATGGCGGAAGGGCTGGGCACGACCGTGACTCAACAGCAGATAATGTCACCCTGCCGCTGTTGGGGAACGTTGCTACGTGCAAGAGCACTAGAACGGGAGCCAGCTTCTTGGGCTCATCCTGGCTCTAATTTGTGTGAACCAGCATCTTTTTTTCAATTTTTCAGTTCTTTATTTCCATTTAGCTGCTAATGTATCACACAACCACAGCAGGCTTTGCGTGGTTGGAAAATGCATGGACCCATGTCTCCCCTCAAACACATTTCATAAACCCATAGGCTTTTCCTTCCGTGTTTGGAAAAGGTATTTCTGTGAAGCCAGCATTCCCTTTTTGGCCTAGTTTTGGGACATCCTGTCCTTGCAGGACAGCCTGCAAAAAGGTCTTGGCTGGGTGGCGCGTGCTAGCAGAAGGCTGGATCAGCAGACACCCTGATTTTAAAATGCAGCTCCCAATTCATCTCATTTGTGCTATTCTCTCTTCTCACTATTCATTTTTATCCACTGTCCATTAATTTTAAAGGTTTAAGGTTGTGAGATGCAAGGAATTAGCATGCAGAAAGCAGGCTCGAGGCAGTTGGGGACGTGCATGGCAGAGGTTACCTTAATTTTGCAGAAATACTTTTGAGGCAAACATTTTCTTTAAAGGGCTTGTGCAAAAAAGGAAAAAAAAAATCAAATTATTACTAGAGAAGCAGCTTTTAAAATGTTTGCCATAATAATGAAAGTGCTTAATGTGCATAAGGATGCTGTTCTTTTTTTGGAGAGAGATGTAATGAGTACTCGCCAGTAGCTCCTTCCTGTGTTGGCTGGGTGCTTGGGGTGCACTGGGATGCTGCTTGCCTTAGGCCACGCTGGGCTTCGTATCCTTCCATACCATTTTTCTGAGCCTCTAGCTAATTGGATTGTCTCTGCTCACCCCTTGCTGTGATTGCAGCTGGCTGAAGCTGGGTGCAGCAGTATCGATCCTCCCGATGGGATTGTTTTATAGAGGCTCTCTGATTTCCTGCCAGCTGAACCCTCTCTCTGATGTGAATGACATTTGAAGAAGCACCGAGTGTCGCAGTGCCCTGTCTGAAATACTGGAAACAAGCTGAGTGCAAATTGCTCTACTCTGTTTTGTGCAACCTTTGCTTTGTTGACATCCATATTCAGCGCATAGCCAGGCTCGTTCAGGCTGTCCGGGGTTTACTGGCACGGGCAAGCTGCTGGCTGGCTTTATTCACAGAGGCTGAATCATTCCTTGCTCCCGTTAAGTACCGCAGGGACTTTTAACGAATGTCCCGCTCCGTGCTCTGACTGTCCTCTCCGTAGCTCCAGAAGGATGGGGATTGTTTAGAGAGGTGGAATTGCTGGCAGATGCACACCATAAACGTTGCTGCTGAGTCTAATTGGGTTTGGTATTTGCAAAAACCTCCTGTCTGAGCAGCAGGTGAAGTTTGCTTTGAGATGAGCCTTGTGCAGGGCCCGGCATTCCCAACTCCCCCCTTGCGTAGAAGTGCACGCTGCTCGCCCGGGGTGCAGGAACAAGAAGCCATGGTGGCCTGGCTCTGGCCCCGTAAGTAGCCCAAAGAAAGCAGAAGAAGATTGCCACGCTTGCCCAAAATTCAGTTTGGCATTTTGACTAGGAGACCCAGCCTGAGATGCAAAGGTAGGAAATAGGCTCGGCCCAGGTTGGTGGTTTTTGTGTTACTAGGGGTAGGGTTGTGGCAGCTGAGTCTTGGTCAGCTCACTGCATCTAACGCAGTCTGCCTCCGGTCCCCTTAGAAGGTGGTGGCTGGTCTTAGTTGTCCCGCTCTGGCAGTGCCAGGGCTGGGTGCTGCTGTTCGGCTCTAGGATCATTTTGGACTTGCAGGATATGAGGTCAGGCTTTCTCAAGAAATAGTTGTGTTGCTTTTGCCAGCAGTTCGACCCTGAAAAGCAGTGTTGTAGGTGTCAGGATGAGGTCTGTAGGCTGTGAACCCATCAAGAGTGCAGAGGGCCCCTGTGAAGTGCCTGAAGCTTCAGAGGTACTGACCCAGGACCACGCTGGCATTGCAGATAGCAGCAGGTCCAGCCGGGACACTTGGGGCAGGACTCAGGGTGCCATCAAGCATCTGGTGGGACAGGAGGTACTGCCCAGCCCAGATGTCTCCATGAGAGGGTGCTGTGGGACCCGCTCAGCGCCCAGAGGTCCCAGCAGAGCCGTGTGGCTGGTATGGCTCTGTTTCCTTCTCTGGTGCGGCCAGACACAGACACATCCTGGTGTCCAGGCTTTGCCTGAGCCCCCAGACTGGACCTGGCCACCAGGAACAGTCACCTTAGTGGTTTGTAGCTGCTCATAGCTGGGTCTTGTAGAGCTCCATGAGGACACATCTCCACTGCCTAACATACCCCGTAGGGATTTTTAACCCACTTTGCCTTTAAAAAGCAGCCCCATGAGCAGCAGGACCATCTTAAAACTTATCTCTCTGGACCTGGGGATGCTTTTACATCTGGCTCTGACTGCAGGAGGTGAAAGCGGGGCCGGGGAAACTGTGTCCCACCTCTGGCAATCCTTACCAGACTGACTGTATGGAGTGAGACAAGCGGGTCCTGGCTGTGGCACATTGGGATCGCCGCAAAGGGCGGCTGGGAGCTCCCAGCCACGAGCAGGACAAACCAGAGTGCTACGGCCATCTCGTCTCATCTCTCCTTGCAGGGAACGCCGAATGGAGCCCCTGTTCCCAAGCTGCTCCTTGGGCATGTCAGACTCTTCCTTGTTCTCTGCCTTTCCTGTATCAGAAAAATTAATTCTAGTGAAGGAGGAGGAAGAGAAAGGTAACAACATGGCTTTCGGCCAGGGGTAGTAATAGAAAGCCCTCTCCTATTAGGTCTGGTATTGGTGTGGTGGCCAAACTGGTAGCTCAGGGCTCTTTGGTAGAGTTTTCATCAGGTGGGACTTGTAGGGCCAGGCTCTGTCCCCACATCACCTGGTGGGTGCTGCTGCGGGATAGATGGCTGCAGGGAGCACCCCTCCATGCTGAGCTGCAGTCAGGGTTTGGAGAGGGGTCTGCCCCAGCGCTGACGCTGCTGCGTGCGCCCGCAGCAGGTCTCTCCCCAGCGGCAGTGAACAGGGGCTCGCTGGCTGGTCTGGTGGCCCGGCTCGGCATGGTGACAGC
Organism: Aramus guarauna; assembly: GCA_013400195.1. Classification (NCBI taxonomy): domain Eukaryota; kingdom Metazoa; phylum Chordata; class Aves; order Gruiformes; family Aramidae; genus Aramus; species Aramus guarauna. Next base: position 85,343 of record VXBL01001184.1, on the reverse strand, counting down.
TCAGCAAGGTCCCTTGGAGCATCAGGTAGCACGGGGGCCTGGCAGCCTGGTGGTGGTTCTGCTGCTTCTGCTGCTGCTGCTGCTGTTGGGTGCCTCTCCCTCTGTGGACAGGCACCTTCAGTCCCTTTGGTTTTGTCTCCTGTCTCTAGGTGAAGATAATGACCGAGAAGGAGCTCCTGGCTGTGGCCTGCGAGCAGTTCTTGGGGAAGAACGTGCAGGATGTGAAGAACGTGGTCCTTCAGACACTGGAGGGGCATCTGCGCTCCATCCTAGGTGCGGAGGGTCTCACGCTTTTGAAGGCATCTTGAGTAGCTTCCTTCTCTGCTGGTCCCAGCAGTACTGCTGCACCACAGCAGCCACAACCGGCTGACTGCAGAGGTGGCATCTTAGATTGTTCCTGCCCTACAGCAGCTCCTGCTGTGCTGCTGGGTGTTGTGATAAGTGAGTTTTCAGTGCCTGCAGCAAGAGATGTCTGAGTCCCTGTGGGTTACAGGTGTGTGGTGCAGTTGTGCTTGTGAGACTGCGATGTCGGTCTGCACTGCGGGCTCTGGGGCAGAGGATTACGCCCTTGTGCCCAGACCTGAAGAGATTAGGGGTAACGAGGATATTGCCAAGCTTAGACCCACACCCTTGTGCGTTACCTGTCCCAAATAAAGTGCTTCACCTTCCTTCCCTCCACAGGTACCCTGACAGTGGAGCAGATCTACCAGGACAGGGATCAGTTTGCCAAGCTGGTGCGGGAGGTGGCAGCTCCTGATGTGGGTCGCATGGGTATCGAGATCCTGAGCTTCACCATCAAGGTATGCCCAGATGCAGGGTGCTGCACTACAGGGCACCCGGCAGCGCTGTAGAGCAGCACAACAGAACCTGGCGCTGGCTCCTCTGCTGCAGCTGGCTGAAAGGCTCCGGCTGACAGAACTGCCTCAGCCCTCCGGGAGTTTCCGCAACAGCCGCCGCAGCATGTCCTGTATCCGGGCGGCTGGGTGAAGCGTGCCTGGTTAGCTGCCTCTGTAAACACGGCTCGTGGAGAGAGCTTGCTGATAACTGAGCTTCCAGGGAGTTGGAGGGAAGATGTCGGGAGAGTCCGCCTCTCCCTGTCACGCCTGTTTCTGTTTGGCAGCAGGCTGAAATGGCTCGTTCTGACCCCAGCCTCACCACACAAGTGCTTGCTCTGAGCTTCGGTGGGGAGGGAGCAAGATGGAGTCGCTCGTTTGAAGTGCTTGTGACTTATCTTCCCCTCTCCAGGATGTCTACGATAAAGTAGATTACCTGAGCTCCCTGGGAAAGACTCAGACAGCGGCTGTCCGAAGGGATGCAGACATCGGCGTAGCAGAAGCCGAGCGAGATGCTGGCATTCGGGTGAGTCCGGAGACGTGCTGAGCTTCCCCAGAGCAGCCTGTTTTGCTCCAGCTGCACACCCTGGAGCTCTGCTCTCTGTTTCCTCTCTGCAGGAGGCAGAGTGCAAGAAAGAAATGCTGGATGTCAAGTTCATGGCAGATACCAAAATAGCAGATTCTAGACGAGCTTTTGAATTGCAGAAAGCTGCCTTCAGTGAGGAGGTCAACATTAAGGTGAGAGGTATCCCGCAGCCCACCACTGTTCTCTGGCTGGTTCCTCATGGTATTGGTAGCTCTGGGACTTGCCAGCTTCCTCCTCCCGCATGTGTTAGGAGAGCTGGAGGTGGAGAACCCAAGTTTCTACATCACAGTGTGAGCTCCTTGCAGCAGATTCCCCTCCTGTTTGCAACAGTTAGGTGGGACTAGGAGGAGGTGGAAGGATGAGGAGGGTCATCTAAGCTGAACCCAGAGCTGCTTGGGCTCCAGTACTGCAGGAAGAGCGCACAGCAGAGAACAACAAGTGCAGCTCTGAGCGTGGGGATGTCACCTCTGGGTGGAGGTTTGGTCCAGAGCAGGAGCCATGTCTGGTTTTGGGGCCTGCCAAATGTTCTTATGTCTGCGCACAGGAGATCATGGCCAAGACCCATCTTATCTCTCCCGTGTGCAGACTGCGGAGGCCCAGCTGGCCTATGAGCTCCAGAGCGCCCGGGAGCAGCAGAAGATCCGTCAGGAGGAAATTGAAATTGAGGTAGTACAGCGCAAGAAGCAGATCGATGTCGAAGAGAAAGAGATCATCCGGATGGAGAAGGAGCTGATAGCCACCGTGAAGCGGCCGGCCGAGGCTGAAGCCTACCGTATCCAGCAGATCGCCGAGGGTGAGAAGTGAGTGAGCCCGTGAGCCGGTCGGAGAGGGACCAGTCCTGAGCTGGGCTGGGGTGAGGCGGGTACAAGGTGCAGGTGCTGCACGGAGACCCCAGCTCGTGGGCTCCCTGTGGGACAGGCCGGTGGCCGACGGAGGCAGGGAAGCAGGACGCTGCGGGTATCTGGGCTGCTGGAGGGCTGCGTTTCCCTTTCCAGGGTGAAGCAAGTCCTCATTGCTCAGGCGGAGGCAGAAAAGATCCGCAAGCTCGGGGAAGCGGAGGCCTTTGTGATTGAGGCCATCGGGATGGCGGAGGCCGAGAGGATGAAGCTGAAGGCTGAAGCACTCCAGCAGTATGGAGAAGCTGCCCAGCTGGCTCTAGTGCTGGATGCGCTGCCTGAGGTGAGGAGGGAGCAGCTTTTCCCCACTCTGTGCAAGTGGTGGGCAGTTCCCAGGCTGGGCCAGGTCTCCTGGGGGCACAGAGAGGCCCCACGAGCTGTGCCAGCAGGCTGGTGAGCAGCTCCTTGGTGCTGTGCTCATCCCACCCTCCTTCTCTGCCTCCCCAGATTGCTGCCAAAGTGTCTGCTCCCCTCTCCAAAGTGGACGAGATCGTTATTCTCAGCGGAGAGAGCAGCAACACAACGTCCGACGTGAACCGTCTGCTGGCTGAGATCCCCGCTTCCGTGCGTGCCATCACTGGCGTGGATCTCACAAAGGTGAGCCAGACACCAGCAGCTCCTGTGGCAATTAGGGCACGAGGACTTCCCTGAAAACTTCCAGACTCGTAGGGAACCTCTCCTTCCCCAGGCAGCTCCCTGCCCTCCCCTCCTCCAGCCCTAACAGCTTCTCTCTTCCCCTCCTGCAGATTCCCCTGATCCAGAAAGCCACCGGGGCCCAGGCATGAGGCTGGCCAGCCCAAAGCTAGTGAAGATCACTCCCTGTTATGCACTCAGACATCAACTGCCTTCAACACGTGGGAATTCCTTTTATATCAAAGACAATTGGAGTTTCATTTTTAAGCTCTGGTGCCTTATTTTGTAGGGCCAGAAAGATGCATGTCCAGTCAGCTGCTCTTTTTATTACAAAGGGTGGGAGGGGATTTATTTTGTAACTCGCTGTATATTATATCAGGCCGGGGTTTGGATCTGATCCCCAGTTGTATCTGGCAGCTTGTCTGGTGTTGCGATCCCAGTGCCTCGCTGTTCTCTGTCCTCGGGTGGCCGCCCAGAGCTGGGAGCAGAGGCTCGGTGGAACGCGGAGTGTGGAGCTGTAGGAAGAGAACAGCCAGGACCCACCTCCCCTGGGCTCCCTGCCCTCCTGCAGTGACCCCTCCGGGCACTGCCCGACCCCTGCCTCTGCCCACGAGCTGTTTTTGTGGCTGATTTTCCCTGTCGTGAGTGTCTTGCCTGCAGAGCCCCCCCAGTGCTAGCAGGCCTGCCCAGGCTGGGCTTCCCGGAGGTGGCAGTCACCCCCCCTGGGAGGGTGACAATCGGGCACTGCCAGTGGGTGCTGCAGTTGGTGCCCACTCCTTCCCGTGGTGCCTTCCCTTGGGGAAATTTCCTCCCAGGATCTGGAGAGGGAGAGAGCTCAGGGCGGGGGGGGGCTGATGGAGCGTTAGTGGAGGGAACCCAGCTCAGACTTGGTGAGGTTCCTCCACCAGGAATGCCAAAAAATAGCCTTGTGCCAAACCCCCCATCCTTCAAGAGGGAGGAGAACCGGCCGCAGCTGCTGTCCCCAGGGCCGTGGTACATCTCCCCCCTGACAAAGCCACTGGTCAGAGGAACGCGGGGGACGGGCCAGGGTGCTGCGGTTCCTCCGCACCGTGGGCTGTACAGCTGGCCGGGGACCAGCCCCCCGTGCCATGGCCGTGAGGCTGTGGCAAGCAGCCGTGCTGGCCGGGGGATGCCCCGGAGGCAGAGCAGCAGCCCCTGCCTCATCCCCCCTTGCGGCCAGGGCTGCCCTGAGTGACAACATGAAAGAGATTGTCCCCTTGTGTCCCCTACACCCCGCAGTGCCACCGGGACCCTGCGCTGGCCCGTGCCCCTTCCCAGCCTGTCTCATCGCCTGTGCTCAGCGTGGCTGTAGCAGCCAAACCCACGTGTGAAGTCAGCCTGGCGCTGCTGTGAGGTGGTGACCTGCGCCAGCACCCAAGGGTGCTGAGGGTCCCTGCGCTGGCTCCTTCACCCACAACTCGATTGCAGTAGGGTGGGTGCAGGGACCCTGATCCCCTCCGCCCTCCCCCCAGTGCCCCCATACTGGCCAGTCCCTTTGCCAGGAGCGACCCGCTGCAAGGTGGATGGGTGCTGCGGGACGGATGGGTGCTGCGGGACCGGCGGCACCTCGTCCCCTTCCATGCTTCCAGCGTGCGGAGGACCGGTGTTATCAGCCCCCGGCTTGTGCTCGTGCCACGGGGCTGCCGGCACAGATCTGGCGCTTGCTGGCAGGCGTGCCGGGCGAGGCGCCCTATCTGCATGTGCGTGTGCATGCCTGTGTCCCTGCGACCGTCACTGCTGTACGATAATAAAGCCTTGTCACCACCTGCCTGGCTCTTGTCTTGCCCTTCCCGTGCCCATC
>VXBL01001184.1:27231-66101 GCA_013400195.1 Aramus guarauna | reverse complement strand
CTTCCCTCCTCTCTATCGCGACAGCGCTGCGGGACCGCCTCCCGGGAGCGGCTCCGGCCCACCCGCCTCCCCGGGGACCTCCTCCCCTCAGTCCGGAGCTCCCCGGCTCGTCCTTGTGAGGAGCCGGGGGGGAGCAGGCAGCCCGCCTAGGCCCCTCTGCAGCCCCGGCACCTGGAGCTCGAAATACCTTTCCCTTGATACCACATGCACAGCGGGAACGGCGATAATACGTCAGCCGTCGCGACAGAGAAGTACCTTCAGGAAAAAAGCGGGGACTGCGGTTGCAATGTGTGCAAATCCTTTGTGTAATTCTTTCCCCGAGAAAAGTGTATTTTCGCAAGAGGTATCGTTAATAAATCATTCGTCGTTTTTATTTCTTACCAACCATTTTTTCAAGCATCTTAACACGAGCATGAAGAAAACTGCAGAGCTTGACTTATCTGTTTTCAGTCCACTTGTGCAAGCAAAGTACTTAAATGCTTTTGGTTACGCAGCATATGATCTTCCCAGAGCAGCGCCTGCCAGGGCATACAGACCTGTCTTATCCCCCCTTGGTATCGCCTCTAATTGCTCGGTACAAGTTTTAGGATAAATTGCAGGTTAGTTAGTTCAGTAATAAATCATTTCACTCACTTCTTATCACGGTCCTAATTATTTCTTTTTTTAATCACAACTGACGTCTCAAGAAAACGTAAGTTTATTTGGAAAACTTTTTACAACAACACTTTTGCCTTTTTATTGCGCAAACCCAGTTCTTTGTTGTCCTGGAGAGCACACTCTCAGTAGATGAGATTGGGTTCCCAAGTGATGTCATTTGTGCTGGAGCAACAGTGATGACTTCGTGATTGAATAAATCCTACTGGATGTGTCAGGCTTCATGATTTTGTGTGTGCGCTGTAGGAACTTCATCTGATTCAGCAGCCGACTGAGAAAATTCTGCGATCTGTGCTACCTGGGCAGTAAGGGAATATAGTGATGATAGGTGCTTTTTCCTTTCAGCACGTGTATTTCTGATCAGGTCTTTTTTCACCTAAAGAAGTTGAACTTGTTAAGAGTCTGCTCATTTAAGTAAATACATAAAGCCGTGGGGAAAGACACTGTTGAAGCATTTTACAGATAGTAGAGGTGGAGAGAGCAGGCTCTCACAGCCAGCAGCCTGAAGGTGTCTGAAGGATGCAGGGAGAGCGTACAGGTGGATCTGGTGTCCTGGAAAGCTGGTCCAGAGGATCCAAAAACTCGGGGGAACCAAACAGCTACAACAGAAAGTTGTGAACAGCGGTGAATTAACTGCTTGGTAATTTTTAGTAGAGGAAGGTTTGGATCAAAAGCAAGTAAGCATCAGAATAAACAGGGTAAGGTTTGCAATAACTACAGGATCTACAGCTTTTGAGGAAAAATGCTGTAAAAGAAAGGCTATTTACTTTTAAAATTATATTTATGCTGTGCAGTAGGGTAGAATTTCTGAGGTGAAGAAATCAGAGATTGACCCTTCTCTGGGAGAGTCTCAGGTCGAGCTGAAGCTACAAGACGGCTTGATGAATAGGCTGTAATTTACAAGCATCGCTTCAAATGTTTTCAATATTTCTCAACTATTTTAAGAAGCCGTATTGAGTTCAAGCCCAACCAGCCTGATAGTCTAGAGAGAGGAAGGATGTGTATCGCTGGAACAAGAATTAAGCAAAAATAGATAAATCTGACATAATGGATGACAAGGGAAAGATGATTGCTGAAAGATGCTGGCATGCTCTCTGTTCCTTCCTGCTTGGTGTATATTTTGTTGTGTACATGGCTTTTGAAGTGTAAAGAAAGAAGGGAAAAAAAAGGAAAAAAAAAATCTCATTTTGTACTGAGATAAAAGAGAAGGCAGGTGCTTAAATTCTCTTAAGGATCAGCTTTGATACTGACATTAAATAGTGACCTTACTTTTGGTTACCTCTCTGTTATTTTGTGAATTTCTCAGTAGAATAAATAATGCACTTAGCACCAAATAAATACCATTTAATAAGATGGTATTTTTGATCACCCTTTCACTTCGCATTGCAAACAGATTCACACTTTTTCTGCTTGAGCACAGCCTGGGGTGCTATTTCTGTTAATAACATTAAAAAATACGTTGGAGAATGTCCACAAAGTATTGTTTTTTCTCCAAATGTAAAATTAGAGAACCCTTATGTTCTCTGTAACTTGGATATTTGCCTTCATTTAAGTCTTATTTGTATTTGTTTCAAGTTGTCCTCTGATAGATAAGCTTTTATATCCACGTTTGCTTCTGGGAACTGTTACCAGATCAAGAGGCTAAGTAAGGATTTTGTCAAGGACTGAACTATCTGTATTTCCCAGAAACGCAGATTGCCGTACCACATACAGGAGCCTCAGCTTGTATCCTCACCTGCATTTGCTGAAATGCCTGGACGTGGGATAGAAACTTTATAGGTGTTTCCTCCCCAGTGCAATACTTCTCTTTTTCACCTTGGTTTGTCCATTCATCTTTATTCTTGTTCATTTTTGCCCTGACTGCCCCCACCCCAAAGCCTCCCTCACTGAAACGTTCTGTATCCTGTATATTGCTGGCTCGCTTATCTTCAGCGAGGTCATAGTGAGGGGACTTACTGATTTATGAAGATGGGACATGAAGTAATGTCCACTCTGTCTTTCTCTAAAGCTTGGTAACTTCTGGGATTCTGGGATTTATGGAATTACTAAATGCACCACTGACAACATAGCCACGTCCTGACTTGCGTGATTTATTTAACAGATGTCAGAACTTTTAAATAATTGCTTTAAGAACGTGTAGTTCACTGAACTACTACACTCAACAGTTGAGTAACAGGTCACTCCGTTGCGTTGTAAGACTGTACCCAGGGCCTGCTGACTCCTCTAAGGCTGTTCATGGGGTAAAATGCTCCTGAAGATGAGTAAAGGTTTCACAGTTTTCTGCATCCGTAATGGAGTGTATCACCCCACCGCTTTCAATTTGAAATGTTTTCAAACTGGGAAGTGAACAATTTAAATTTTTAATCCTTGAGTGGTATGCCATAATCCCATTTTCTCATTGTATTTTGTGACTTGTATTAAAATCTTAACTATAACAATCTTTGAGCAATTTTTCTTTTAATTGCAGATCGTTCGTTTGAGTATGAATGTTAAAATGAGTTTGTCGCACTATTAATCTTTTTTTCTTTCTAAAAAAACCCTGCTTTCCAAATACTGATTCAGCTGCTGAGGAACAGACCTTCTGAAAAGGCATTTTGCTGACTGGCATCCAGAAAAGTTGTTTTTAACTTTGCCCAAAGATATTTTTCCATTGGGTTGTATTCCTCAAAAGCTGACTATCCCAAATAGGCATAGCGTGGCCTCAGTCTTGCTTACACCTGGAGCTGACAGAGACTGGCGTGTTCCTCGGCTGCTGCTTTCCATGTTTTTAGTAATTTGACTTAAATGGGCACTTAAAAAACCCGACGATGACTGTGGTCCATGGCTGATCTGGCTTTATAGGCCCTGTAGACCCCTTTTCCTTATTTCTGTCTGGGTGTCTCTTCAAGCCTCCCTGCTCAATTTGTATTTGGTATGTTGTTGCTATAATTATTCTCCCGTTGTGCTCAGGAATTAAGCGTATTTTACGTATTCCCATTGCTTAACTTGTTTATACTGTGTTTGAAGATCAGTCCAAGTTTCCAGAGCTTGTGAAGAAAATGGTGATACTTGGTTATTGGAATAATTTCACAAGAACGCAGTTTGGCTCCAGTCTGGCTGTAGTACGGAATAGTGGGGGTGTATTACTTGGACTATTCTGGAATGAAAACTGGGAGAGATTTTTAATATAAGTTTTCAAGCCCTGTGCAGTGTTGTCGTGTCTGCTGGACGGTTGCTTGGAACACGTGGAGTAATTGAGCTGAATGTCTGGGTTATTGATGTATTTAGAGATAACTGAACTGCTTCAGACTTTTAAATAGATGCATTGATGGGTATACTATAGGGAAATGTGTTAGAAAACAGATTTTCTGTAATTGCAATGCATCTGACAAACCTTTAAGTAAAATTCTGTTGAATTACATGACGGATCCTGCCTCCAGCGGGAGTGGGCTCTGTAGCATCTTTGGTGTGCAGTGAGTGAGAAGGCTTTTTAATTTCTTACGATGTCTGTAGTAATGTGATGCAGAAAAGGTGAACCATGAAAGTGAAGTTATTTTTGGTATTTAAAAAAACACAGTCAAAAACCGATCTACCAAGTGATACGTTGCTGACGTCTGTAGTGCAGCCAACCCAATTAAGGTGCTGTATATTGTTTCCAGCAGGATTCTGATTGTTTCTAATTTGGGAGCCATGTGAGAGCAACTGGAAATTAGGTGATATGACATGCTTTGCTATTTGGAGTGGATCTAGCTTGTTTTCTGTAATTTCACTTCTACTTGGGCAATTTTCCTGTCCTGTGCTTTGCAGCTAAGGTGGTAGCCATGTGCAGCCTTCCCAGGTGGTTTCGTCCTGTATGGTGGGTGTGGGATTCCTGGCAAAGAAAAAATATTTGCCGCTATAGGAAGAGCACAGGGCGGTGGAAGCGGGGGGAAAGGTGTATGTTTTCACTTGGTAAAATATTGCACAATTCAGTGTTCAGTTCTATGGACTTTTTTTTCCCCTGACCCCAGCGTAGTCTTTGTATTCTGCTATCCCCTCCTCTTGCCTTCGTGATGTTAAACTTTGAGTGTGCATTTTAGAGGACATGGGTATCGTAGTCCTACCCTTTCCTGTGGCTGTTGCCTTGCCACTCATTTTGTTCCTCTCTGTAGGCAGTTTCTGCACGCAGAACGCTTTGAAAAATGTCGTAGGATTACTGTCTTGAGCCAATACTGTGTATATATATAGTTTAAATTCTGTTGGATGTAAATAGCATTGTATGAGCCTTTTTTAAAAAAAAACAAAAACCAAAAAAACCCACCCCAACACAGATGCTCCCAATCTCCAAAGTAAACTTCCTCCTCTGCTAATCTTTTTTTTAATTTGGAATGGAAGAAGCATACATTTTTAACATCTGGAAGGGGAGCCCTTCATGCCAACTTTATTATTCTTCTATCCAGCCTTGATCTTCATTCATCCTTCTATTCTGTCACTGTTTTATTAGTTTTTGGTCCTCTAAGCTAGAGGAAAGTTGCGTGCTTTGGCTTCATCGTGGACAGGAAAAGTTAGGTATTTGCTTGCCCTTCTCTTCCAGCTCATCAGTCTGCCCTGATTCTCAGTTGTTTTATTTTTTTCTTCAGCTACAGAAAAACCCTCAGCTTTTGCCTAGAATGGGTAATGTGTTCCTAGAGCTGGCAATTCATGCATCCTTTGACTTTAAATTGTTCACAACTATGCTGAGCGTTTGTGAATGAGCGTGGAGGAAAATCAATATGTGAAAAGGCCAGAGCAGGCAAGGGAAAACAGCTCTTCCAGCCCCTTTTTCCTGGTGACACCATTGCCTGATTTTTAGTTTTCCTGTCTGTGAACTGTTCAGTGTTTAAATTTAGAAATGGCTTGTATTGGAACAAGTCACTTTTAAGATTGTTTCCAGAAGATTTGTGTGTAATTTAATCCCACTCAGGTTTGCTGCTCTGATCTGTGTTTAGCTCATTCTGAGACTTCAGGTGGCTTTTTCTCCCTATACCTCTCCCAGTATTTTCTAGAAATTTGGGTTTTTTTCTCCAGTCAAAAGTGTAACACCATTTATGAAATCTTTTATACCTGTTCTATTCCCTGTTTCTATTCATTGACAAGGTGGTATTTTCAGAATTGTCATTTTGTTAAAATAGCCTGAATGTTTAAAAAAATGTAACTTCAATTACTCTGAAAGATCTCAGTAGTGATTATTATTTAAATACTCTATAAATAGAATGCATGTACTTTAGAAATCAGCCTGAATAATATATTTAATATTTCTGATGTATATTCTCTCATATTTACTATTTATTTCCAACACAGCTTAGTTTAATATTTCAGGGCATCTTCTTACTTACAGACTATCAATGAGTAAAGTTGCCAATGAAGAACAAAAAAAAAAAAAAAGGCTTCTCCAAATGTGACAGTATGACATAACATTTCAACCACTTAAATTTAATTCAAGGCAGGAAAGAATTAAGATTTTGCATACTTCCATCTAGTGTGCATGAGGGAAATTGCATCCACAGTTAAAAACCCAGCCATTCTCCTAGCAGTTCCAGTTGGGCAAGGATCATCTCATCCGTTGGTCTTTGTTAAGCAGTTATTGCTGATAAACTGTGTAGCATCCCAGGGCTGACAGATTTTAGCTCTAAGTATTTATGTGGCAGTAGCTTTGTGATGTCCATAAAATGGCGACGCACGAAATTTAAGAAAAATCACCTTTCACCATGTGGCATTCATACTCTCCTTCAGAGTGTTCTGCTCTATTTACTTGTCATTCTGTTCTAGAATTTCAGCTGCCTGATTTATGAATTATTGCTATTGAAATAAAATTAAAGTGGCTGTTCAGTTATTTAAGAGCCAATTAAATCCCATTTTATTCTGATGTAACATTTCCAATGAAAGTGCATAAAACGCAGTCTGTGGAAGCAAGTTAGATCTAAAAATGTTTAGTGTTTATTTTTTTATAATCTGTGCTTTAGATTGGCTTGACTTGCCAAATGAAATCCATCGCAATCTCACAGCAGTGAGTTCAGACATTAGAAGTTACTATAGATAAGAAAATAAAATAGGTTTGGTGTTTTCAGTGATGCTGTATGAACCTTTAGCCACAGCTGTTGATTGGAGAATGTATTCAATGAGGAGAGATGAATTTCTCTTGCAACACTTTTGGAGAATATAATTTATTTACTAGTCTTTGATGACTTTCAAAGCAAGAAATGAGGAGGTCTTCTGGGACCGTCCTCAAATTGTGGGCTGTACTGTCTTGAGGGATCAGCATTTATATTAGTTGACTTTCCAGTATCAGAATGTGCTAGTTACTGCGAGGTTCTCCACTCACGGGGGATGCTCAGGCCAAGATGCTTTGAACCCTGAGTGGTTTGTGCAGGACAGAGACAGGTCATTTGTTGCGTGGTGTTGGGGAGCCAAGTTCAGTCTTGATGATCTGGTGGGGCATGGACATGCTGAAATGCTAATGATACCAGAAAATACCCTTCTGAGCCTTACAGTCCTGAACTGCGTTAGCAATAAATACAGCAAGTGGAGAAGCAGCAGGTACTTTTCATTACATGTGGCAATTAAAATCTATCTCTTGATTGTGGCATTTCTTATTAGGGGAAATGACAATGCCAATCCCAGTTTTATTTTGGCAATGTAACACTGTACGTTGTCTTCTATGCGCTAGGAGGGTGCTTGCTGGCACCATTTTGATATTAAGGGTCTGGTTTGCCTTACTTCTTAATAAAAATAAATCATATTGATGCAGATATAATTTTATTTCTAACCAGACAAGCCTGCACTAGCCAGTTCTCAGGTTTGTGGCGTCTGTCTCCAACGAGATCACAGATACAGAGAAAATGATTTATTTTAGTTTCTAACGCTTAGATAAAACTCTGGTTTTGCGCAGATGGCACTGAAAGGATAACACATAGCTCAGACAAATTTGTATAAAGCACCGTATATTTGTACCAGAATCCAAATCTTCAGTACATCAGTAATATTGATATTTATACTACTATCGTACTAGCCTGTTTTTTGGGGTTTTTTTTCAGCAGATAGAATTAATTGCTACGTGTAGAGGTCAGTGGAGTTGGTGTACTCTGGTCCATTTGCTCCATGCATCTTGGGGGGGGTGCTTCCAGCTGCCCAGCTTGGTACCCCGAAGAGCTGTTGGGAATTATCTGGTTGATATTGGAGAACATATTTTGGGGTTTTGGATATAAAATGTTCAGAGCAACACAGAGCAGGAGCATGAAGGTGCTCAGCTTTTTTGGAGAGGATTGGAGATGGTACAGGTGTTTGGGAGGATACCTACTCATCTGTCAAAGGCTTTGATAAAATGCTTTAGTAGACCATGATAAAGAAAATTCTGATAGTTCCACTAATTCTAAATAAATGTTTACTGAAAAACATCAATGAATTTTATATGTTTTTAGGAATAGTCATTAGTCCTTCAGTTTTGTATGGTGAAGGGAGTTTTGTCTTGATGGGGGGCTGCCATTTTAATGCTTCCTGGCAGGAGGTCTATTTTGATCATACAAATTAGGTTGGAAAAAGTAGGCTACACCATTAAAAAGTAGGAGAGATCATGAAATTTTAAATTTTTAAGGTGACTTTTTCTAATTATTAACATTTTTGTTATCATTGATAATGTACATCACTTTATTTTCCTTAATTCTCACCTCCTCATCCCGTAATGCTGACAACCTCAATGCTGGTTGCTCTTGCATCCACTGCTCAAAATGGAAGCTGTAGTCCATTGGCTGTTTTATTCCCAGCAAGGTGCTTGGAAATATTGCCACGTGATGTGTTTTGTTGTATAATTAGAAATGCAGATACAGACTTTCTTGTTGCACCATGGTTAATTTTTTCTATTCTGTTAACATTAATAGGGACTGAAGGTTAAACTTGGCTTATGTAAACTCTGGGTATTTGCAGGATGCTCTATTGGCCAAGGGGATTAATTTTGGCAGTGAGAAAGGGGCACGCGTGCAAATGGGCGAGGATCAGAGCCAGTGCCCAGAAGACTGGATCTCAAGCGAGAAGATGCTGGGGTTTTCACCAGGATGATCTCTGTGGGCTCCACCTTCCCCATCAGCTTCTGGCTGGAGGGACAAGCCGCTCACCAGCGGAGTGGCACGGCAGTCGTGTAGCACGAGGCCCCACTGGGGATCTGGGGAACAGCCCCCCTGTACCCGTTCTGGCCAGGACGTGGACCCCGCGGCCACCATCCTGCAGAAACGCTGCAGCTCGTCCTTCGTGTCCCGCTCCTCCAGGCAACGAGCGCGTCAGCAAATAACTGTCTTGGTGCCTGCTGGCTCTTCATTTAATCCCATTAATTTTTAATAGAAAATTAATATTAAGCTAGCATACTTCTAACATGACTTTGCCTGTGCGCGGAAAGACACCCGATTAGTGTTTGCTTTGGAGAAAAGCGCTGGAGCCTGCAGGAGTGAGACCCTCGTGGTGGAGCCAGCAGCCGGAGCAGCGTGGGGCTTTTTCCTGGGAGACAAGTCTTTGTAACTGTAGGACTGTCACCTTCAGCAAATACACTAGTAGTGCCCTGTTCTGCTTCAGTGATCACAAATGTTGGTTGGATTTCAAATGTATATCTCTAAAAGTAGCGCTCTGTGGCCAGGTGGTGTTTGTATGCTGTGCTGCTTGGATAAACAGAGGGGAACTGGGGGTTTCCAGCTAAATGTGTGCAACAAGTGTATTGTCTGTCGATTAGCAGGGAGGTGACCTGAACAGTGTCTAGTAGAAAATGCCAAGAGTTGAATACCAATTTTGTGAGGTCTTTAGTAAATATTAGTTTAAGGAATTTAGGGTATCTGTTGGTGGGAAAAAAAGGCATATTTTTAATTGCCTTTTTCACTAGGAGCTTATAAAGGAGAGTTGTGCTGGAGATGGAGAGTTTATACCCAGCAACCCAACTATGGCTTCGCTACGGTTGATGTTCTGTAGCCTCCAAAAGAGTAAACTTGAAACAGGGAAGGTCTGCTCTCTGAGTTGATAGAATGTTTCTTGTTAAGATGGATTCTAGGAAAGTAAACTGCATTCTTTAGCTCTTGCAAACCTTTTAAATTGTTTTTTCTCACAACCATAGCCCGATCTTATCATGTAAATAATTATTGCATCATATTTGCTTTATTCTCTCTACTGGGAAGTCAGGGAATTGCTTTATAATTTTTAATGGGAAGTGTTTGGGCAGCCTCTTACCTCTGAGATGTCGATGAGCAGTGCAGCGACTGTTGCATCTCTTGAAGTGTTCCAGAGCTTGAGGAGCAGTGAGCAGGAGAAGGGAGGCACGGGTGGCTGGCATCTTCTCCTCAACTGAGTAGCAGCCGTAAAGTTACTCGGTGTTTTAGACTCCATCATGAAAGTAAAGCTACCAGTTCTGATGTGCCTTGTATTTAGGTATATCTCATCTGGGGGAATATTCAGCCAGACTTTCCTTATGAAGTAGTATTATAGGATATTAATTATTCATAGTGAGTTTAATTCTTCTTTCTTGCATATTTAATTGCAATAGCATGCTGTATGTCACAGTGATTTCCCAGAAGAACTGTACACCAAAGGAAAACCATTCAGGTATATAGTATTAAATATGTCCGTGCTAATCTTTGTTGTTTAATTTTGGAGCAGAATGGGATATTATCAGATGCTTCTTGCAGGGAGCCAATTATGCAAAATCGTGATTTCGCTTAATCTTTTCAGCTAAATTCTTCAAGATGAAATAGCTGGTTTGATTTTCACTGATGACGTTTACATTGTCTTGCTTATTTTATGAGGAAAAAATGCTTAATGGGAGGCAAGACGTGACTTCAGTTTTCTTCTCTGAAGGGGGGGAATCTCTATCAAAGACTTTGGAAGTGCCAATCGATTCCTTCCAGAAGATGAAGGAAGGGAATAAGATTTTTATTGAGTTTTTTTTCAGTGATCAGAATAGCAATGCCAAATGCTTGTGTGATTAAGATTTATTTTTTTTTTTTAATTTTTTTTAACGACTGGGATGGGCTCTTAGTGCTTGACATGAGAAAATATTGGAGGCACAGGAACTGCAAATGCATTCGCAATTTGATTTGCATTAGCCTCGCTCTAGAGCTGTGTTTTATGCTTGTAAGGCACTTGATGAAACAGAATTCCTCATGTTCGGAGAGCAGGATTGTTCTCTGAGATTTACCGTAGGAGTTTAAACTTCTGAAAAATCTGTTTACAATGTGTCTGAACCAGAGGATAGAGGACACAGTAGAGACTGTTATCTGTTTACTGCTCAGATAAGGAGGTGGAATAGATTGCTGGCCTGTTTCTGAACTCTGCTTAATGAATGGTTGCTAGGCAAATTGCATCTCAATCAGCTTAATCCTCAAGATGTCATTTACAGGTCTGCTCTTTGTGAGGGCCAGAACCGTGTGCTTTCAAACTGTACAGGCCAGAAATTGCTAGCAAAGCAGCTTAGAATAGCTTGTTCAAAAATTCAGTGTACATGTGTTGCTGAGCTGCCCAATTTAAAGTGCCTGTTGTCGCAGGGCCATCATTGCATCGCCATGCGCCGGATTAGATGTTTGGTGATAGACAGGAGGCAGCAGCATCGTTAGCACTGTTTCTGGATCAGCACAGCGTACATCATAATGTTTTGGCACTGGAATAACGTGAAAGAAAATGTTTCTAAATGGGGACTGTGCGGCTGAGGTGATGAAAGGTATTTCTGTTTTGTCTGAGCTTGCTCAGTGATGTTGGGGTGTATTTGTGGGACATGATTAGCAAACAGGTGAATATGGGAGGTGGTGTTACCTGGCACGGGGCAGGGAGCTGGGGCTGGCCTTGGTGAGAGATCTCTAATCAGGAGAAGGCACGTGCTGGTTCAGCCTGCCTCTGAAAGGGTGGACTTTCTCCCGCACCATCAGGAGAGAGCCAATTAATTGCACGTGCTGGGGTGTGCGTTGCCCACATACATTAGGCTCATGGTTTAGTCCAAAGGAAAAAAGTTTCCTAACATAGTTAAGCTTTAACAGTCTCTTTGTAAAGAAAGATAACAAGATACTTGTTTTTATTGGTATCCCATGGCAGCAATGAATCTTGTTGCAGGCAGAGCATTGTTCTTTGCATGGCTACACCTTCCTGTCTTTTGAAATATACCCTCTGTGATTGCTGTATGTCATGACACTGAACATTGTAAACGCAAACTGGAAAAGACTGGGCTTGTTGAATGCTAAAGACATTTTAGAACTGTTTATGGTCACCGTGTGCTGATATGAAATGTCCTTCACGTGGCACGGTTATTAACAGTGCAGGTGAAAGCGTACTATGTGAACTTTGCAGTGCTTGCGTAGTTTGTATGTGTGCAGCTTTTGTGTTATTCAAAAATACTGTTACAATTTTAGGAAAAGATTGTATTAAAACATGGAGAGACTCTCAGAGCCTCAGTAAAATATTCCACCTTAGTCACCAGCAAAATGATGGTGGTGCTTGCATCTTTACGGTGTAGATGTGAAGAGGACTGTCGAACAGAAAGAAGACTTTGTGATCAGAGAGTGCTTTTCATGCAAATGAAGATTTTATTACATGCTGCTGAATCAGGGGCTTGTGTAGCGAGAACAGTGCAGAAGTGATAAGATCACTTTGTCATAGCTTGAAATTTTGCCCAGCGTGTCTTTCAGATCGCTGAAACGGGCACGAAACACTCTTGTTAAGGGCACAGCAGTAACTGATAAAATATTTTGCGGGCAGGGCTTTTTCTTCGTGGCTGTCTGCAGTGATCTGCCACGTGTCCGCAGCCCTGATTTCAAAGCAATGAGGAACTGCAACGTGTAGGTGACCCTGCATAGCAGCAAAGTCATAAAACCTCCCGTTTCTGATGAGGTCCTGGTTCTGCTTTTGCCCAAATGGGTACAGAATCTCCTCTCTGCTGCAAGCTAGAAGCTGTTAGCGTTGGTTAGAGCAGAGTTGTCCATCCTTTTGGCTGGGATAGCTTGTGTTGCCTGTTCCCGAGTCGCGTGGGGGCTCTGCGTACACCGCAGGACTGTTTTCCTGCAAAGGGCACCCATCCAGGACTGGCTCTGTTGGTTTTCCTTTTGTATTTGTTAGCTAATATCGTCTTCCCAATGTCCTTCTTTCATGGTTAGAACTGGTTTGGTTTAATGAGGACTGTTGATGCCAGCAAGCGAATGGATATATGTAGTAGGATAGGCATCTAAATCTTCCCCTGCAGATGGGTATCGTTCAGCATCCTGATGTGACCTTGGTAAAAGTTCTCAAGCTTGTTACTTTCCCTCTCTATTTATCTCTTGCTGTGTAGCAGCTTTCCTTACAGAGAAGCATCTGAGCTATTGGAAATCTGTCCTCTCTTCTCTTCCTCTCTCCAGAGATATTGTCAGCAGAACACCCAAGCTACTTAGATTTACGCCTGAATATTCTGCCTTTGCACAATCAGGAGTCATTCAGTGAAGTAGCAAGATGAGAAGTAGTTTAAGATTTAGGGCTGACATTTTTAGACACTTTTCAATCCATAATTTTGAATAGTCTTGGTGAGAAAGGTCAAAGACTTCCTTCACATGGGATGCCCCCATATGTGTGTGTTGAACCTATATCAAAGCATACAGCGCAGGGGAGAAACATGCTTAACAGCTATCAGATTGCAGCGTGGGGCTGTTCATATTTCAGATTCTCATCTAAAGAGTCTAGGAACAAAATCTAACCGAGCACATTCCTGGAGTGTTTCAGAGCAGCAGGATGGAACCTTTTTTCCTGTTTTTCTCATGCAAATTATGGTAAGGATTATTCACTGTTTAAAATCTGGTTTATACTGGCTTCTGAATTTCATTTAAAATAAACATCTGGAGAGCTGCTTGATCTCCTGTGCAAGATTGTTGTCTGCCTCACTCGTTAAAATGACTTCTGCTTAATTTTTAGTGAAAGGCAAAGACCTAGATCCTTTTAGCCCAGAGGCAATCTAAATGGTTCACCTTCTGCAGTTAGAAATTTCCATGAGCACACAGCCTATCCAGTAGATATTTAAAATCCTTTCTCTTAGGGAGCATGGCAGCGATAGGCATCTTTTTTTTCTGTGCTGCTATTTGGGATCTGCATGGCTGCTACCTGTAGTGTGATTTGTACTTCTGCAAAGCCTCATTCTCCCGGTGCTGAGCACGTATCAGAGCGGATGCTCCATTCAAAGAGAATTACAGTCTTGTCCCTTTGCAGCTTGCAGTACAAAGCCCTCCTCCTCCGGAAGATTGCCATGGTTTGCCGGTATCCCGCGGTCAGATCGTTGGAACAGTGTCACACAGGGAGTAATCGGTTATTTATTCAAATAGCCATTACATTTGGAGTATGTTTTCTCTGATTTGACAGGAGCTCACTCCTCTACTCTTCACTGGAGACTGAAAATGCATGCCAGTGGCGAGAGTGCTGGGTACACACTTCCTCTGTCTTTCTGGCTTTGAAATGGGTTCCTGTTGCTCTTTGGCAGAGCCTGAAGCAGCGATCTGTGGAAGCAGCGTATTCAGAGCAAGAGTGACTTTACCTCTTTGTTTTCTCTCTTTATTTATGTCTATATGGGATCAGCTGGTCCCACATTATGTGTGAAGTAGTTAAATTTTAGCCTTCATCTGTAGGATGTGATTTCTCCCCCTCCCCTCCAGTCACTTTGATCAAATCAAATAAAAACGCAGTGCTTTCATTTCTAGTTTTGTAGTTTCAAAGACAATCTCTTGACATGCTCTAGCGGTCTGGACCTGAGTCCTTTTTTTTTCCTTAGTCCAAAGGCGTACCGTGTCTTGCGCCTTTCTCTGTATCAGCAGTTGCAATCTGCATTGGCTTTTATCTGCATCAAAAGACAAATGGAAGAGAGCAAGACACTACAGGAATGGGAAACAGACTTACATGTACAATGGAAATATGTAATCCTTACGTTCAGTCTGCCACATGGAGTACAGGCCAGTTTCTGTATTGGATATTTGTAGCCTGTACTCCCAGAAATGTGAGTTTAGATTTTAGGCTTTGAAGGTTGGTTAATCCCTCCAGTGGTTAATACCAACATGAAATTGTCTGTGATGTCAAGCCTTTCCTTCTAAATGCNCCTTTTTTTTTTTTTTTTTTTTTTTTGCATATGTCATCTGTACAAAGCAGTGCTCGATTTGAGAAATTAGCATTCAAACACTCTGTAAGCACTTTATTTTTGTCTGCTTTGTGAGCAGCTGAACACATGTCCAGGCTGAAATACGCTGAGCTGCTGCTTCCCAGCAAGTGTGCCAGTGCCGCTCGGCACGGGGAGCGATGAGGAGGCTCCCGGCCGCGCAGGCGCAGCAGAATTTGGAACTTTGTCCAGTGTCCTGAAAAGGCACTCCTGACCTCCATCCTGGAAAAGCACATCTGCAAATCTCCTGCTTGACGGGATCCCGAGGGAGAGGATCCCAGCTAAGCCCTACTAAATCATACCCAGTTTCTCAGCGAGATGAGCACTCTGGTCACTGCCATCCCAATCAAAAACTGAACCATGTCTGATGGCATCCGTAATGTTGCGGCACGCATTACTTTTTCAGCATAGTAGTGCATAAAGCAAAGTGTGTTTCTCTCTGCATTAAGGAGTCAGATTCAGCTATTCAAAGCAAGTTGATAAATTGCTTTTCATTAAGTGTCTGAGTGCCAAGGGGTTCAGTATGTGTTCCAAGGAAAAAATACATTAATTACAGCTTCTGTAAAGCATTTATCAATCACATAGTTATAAACAGTACTAATGCAGTTAATTGAAGGTAGAAAAATTTACCTTTTGAATTTGTTGACTGTAGCAATTCCGTGGTTAGAAAGACAAATTGTCTGGAAATTAAAATAAAGTGATACTCTGGGGATTGCCTGAGTAACCATCTCGAGTATACCCTTGACCAGACTCCCACGTGGTGTTCAGAGGGGCTGTGCTGCCTTTTAGCAGGAGATGCACCGTGGAGGTCGGGGCTGCCTGTGACACTTACAGCCCAGGTTGTCGGGAGCTCAGCGTTCACACGGGCGGGTTTGTGCTGTGTTTGCCATTGAGGTACAGCCGTACGGGCTGCGGTAGCAGTATTTGTTCTCTTCTTGCCCACGCAGCCAGGTTGTGTTTACCATGCAAAGGGATGTCTCACTGACTGTAGTACAGTTATAATTGATTCTGTGTCCTGTCCGTACAATTTACTTATTGCCATGTGCGCGCGTTGGTTTTTTTAAAAGAAAAAGGCAAGTGCAGAGGAAGAATGATGCACAAAATCAAACAAAAATCTCCTGCTCACCTGTAGTCAGTAAAACTTACCGTGAAAAAATAAATCTTTTGTGAATGTAAACTTTGGGTAAAGGCTATGGGTTGGCGGCTGTTGAAGGAGGCAGGTGAGATCACGCTGAAGTATTTTATCAGGTCTGCAGACAAAAATCTCTGGTGCTTGTGGTGTGCAGAGGTTTTCAAAACATCTTGCACACTCATGTTGCTGTTTTGAATTGCCAGCTGTGCAACTGGCCCATTTTCATGCTTCTCAGGAAAGCACTGAGAATAGCAAAGACTTTTTACAGTATCTCACAATTGATGTATTTCTTGTCCTTTCTTCTGTTGGGTTGTTATGAAATGACCTTTGAGTTTCTTGGAAGATTGATAAGGACACTAGGTCTGTGTCAGGACAAGCCGGGGGGCACCAGCACCTCATTCTGAAGGTTGATGGGAAACACCGTCCCAGTGTCTGGTCCAGCTCTTTGGTATTCACCTGATGGCTTGTGTTTTCTGCTGCTGAGTGTTTGGTGCTTGTGTTGCAGCTTCTGTTTGAGGTTCTTGGAATACTTTTCATCTTTACAGTAGGCTGCACAATATCTCCAGCTACAGAAGAAGGTCTTACCTTGTCCTTACAAATGGTAAAACGTGTATCTAAGAGCTGGTGTGTTCGTGGTCCGGCAGGAAGCTCTGACACAGTGCACAATTAGAGATCACCAATTTTTTATCTTAAATAAAAATCCGTTGTATATTTCCTCACTTGCTTTGTAAATAGGCTGTTAAAATTTCACCATAGGTGAGACCTTAATTCAGCATCCAAAGAGCTAAATACCAAACCAAACAGTGTAATTGTACAGGTCAAACTGGTACATGTGCATAACCAATGCAAACTGAAATCCATCTTCCTCTCCCCCGTGAACCTGCCCGCTTGTGTTCACACACCACTGGCACACCTGGTCCACAAGTGAGTCACTTTTTTTTTTTTTCCCCCCTTCATATGCAAGTTCAGTTTTTTGTTTTTGTATGAAGTCTAATTCATTCTGCCTCATCTTATTTGCAAATATTTCTCATTTTCAAGTGAATCTATTTTTAAAACAAGACTCGAAGCATATTTTTCAATATCTAACAAATGTCTAGTTTGTTTGTGTGTTGCATAGAGGTAAAATTTGTTCAAAGTTAGCTCTGAAAAAATGTTTTTTTGAAATAATCAGCTTGTAATAAACAGGGGAAGACAGCTACCTTCCTACTTAAGGAACTGTCATAATTTGTAACTTCTAACGATATTTTAGAAGGAAAAACTGTCATCCTTCTGTCACGTGCAGCCACAAGGATTTCTGTAAGTCATGATTAAGACTTTAATTCTGGGCTTTTGTAGAGTAATTGTGGAATGAGAGAAGATAATGATAATGGTGATCTGTGCGAAGCAGCCACTGGAGAGGGAACTATTTCATGTTTCTTTTCCCCTTCACCTAAGCAGCTGTTCACTGTACTTAAGAAAAGCTTCCTTTTCAGATCTGGGAAGGCAAGAAAGTTGAGAGGGAGAAATTCTGGCCGAGAGCGGCATGAGGAAGCTCACCGCTTTTGCTTGTCCTTTGTGGTAAAGCCCAGAATTACAACCTCGTGCTTCTCCCAGACCTCAAACACATAGGAAAGCTGCAAATAACACTGATGCAGTGCATGTTCTTGCTGATGATGTTGAGGTTATAACTGCAGACTCTCCGCTGTGGGAAAGGGGTCGACGTGCATTTCGGTTTCTTATCACTTGAATGCAGAAGGAAGTTGCATACGAGGATGGAGAATGTCTGTTGGCGGGAACGCGTGATGCCTCCGTTGGGGTACGTGTTATTAGCATCCTGTAGTTTGGTAGTCGCTGGGCTGTTCCGGTTTTGCTTTGGATGGAAGTCATCTCAGCTAACCTTAATACCATCATGTTCACATGAAAACATGCACACTTGTATCTGTAAGTCTGTTCCTTTTTTTTTATAGTAGCTGCTGTGATATTATAGATGCTGCTCGAGCATGTAGGAAGAAGGTGGGTTTAGTTTGCCCTGAGGATAATGGATGCTTTGGAGGAAGGAATGTTTGTTTGCACCTCCGTATCTTGTTGAAGAAAATGGTGTCATCTGTGAATGTTAGTGATGGGTGGGGAGTCTGTTTTGCATTTTGAAAATACAAATGTAAGCCTAATATCCTGCGCAAGTTCTGATTTTGATGATAACGCTGTATTTACCTGGCCTCTGCTCTTAACTGCTGCAGTTCAGCTATAGCATCCCTTGCTCCCTCTCCTAAATGACCATGCACTGTGAAATGTAATGAAGATACATTCCAGACTGATTCTTCATCCCTGTTTTCCCACCAGTACCACATTAAAAACTTGGAATTGGAAGTTACCATATAAAAGGAGAAAGAAAATGAATTAAAGGTCAGAGTGCTTTAGTGTAGTGAAAATTCAGAGGCGGCAGATACAAAGTTATTCAAATCACTTTTGACTTCAGGCAGGTCGATTTTCCTATTTCTTCCATATGTTCCCATGGTAAAAGTAGTATCTCATCTGTCTCATAACTGACCACTAGCATAGGTGTTTCAAGCACAGCCAGAAGTGTTCCTTTGAAGCTTTGGCCAGGCCTTACAATCGTTCCGACTTGTCTTTTCTACGTCTTTCCTTCGCCTTAGAAGTGGCCTGCAACACCTGGCAAGACCTACTTATGCCTGTGTTGTCTGTCAGCTCCTGCCACGTTGCAGAATACAGAGTTAAATCTAAAAATAGGCTTAAAAAGAGGTGAGGGCTTTGAGCAAAGTAAAATAAGCCACTGATTTGGGTCATGAAAGGGAATTGATGTCACTGGTTCTCTGTTGCAGCTTTCTTGAGCTAAGAAGTTCTGTTCTGAGCCGTGAAAATGCAGAGGAGCGGTGGTGAGCAAATGGCGCTGAGGAGAGGGAAGGGTGGTCTGCTTCCAGTTCTCCCCGTGAGACTGCCCGGACCATGACCTTGGAAGCCTGATGTGAGAAGTCAAGGTGGTATTGAATGGTCCGTAGTTTCGTTTACCTTCACGGCCATCTTCAGTGGTAGAAAACTGTCACCCACTGCTGTCCTTTTAACAAGGAGCAACCCCGGCATTGGGTGATTAAATGCTTCGTCCAAAATTACGTCAGGAACCTGTGGTGAGCCGGATACTTCCCTCGATCTCTTCCGTCATAGGCTAGCCCATTATCAGGACACCAGTCTTCTAACATAAATGTGTTCAAAAAATCTTAAGCCTCTGTAAAAAGAGTTGTGTGCAATTTTTGCCCATTTCAGAGTGGTTATGTGGCTTCGGTCATGTTTGTTAAGTGCTTTGAAATGCTTTGGTGAAGGGCAGAGTGTTAATAATTAAAATTGGAAGGAAGTTCTAAAGTAGTATGGGGGATGACGACCGCTTTCTGGTCTGTTAGTTAACAAAAATGCAAAATATAAATGGACGAATCAGCAGGAATTTAGTTTAACGCTCCCTTCCCCCAGCCACCTGCATGGGCTGAGCACAAAAAGCCGCTAATTGTCTGCTCCGCTGCAGAGATGAAAGAAGCTGGTCCTACATCAGGAAAGGCTATTGAACTGCATGAAGGTGGTAAATTATCAACACTGAAAACCTTTCGAGTTGGTATCTTTATGTGCTCAAAAAGTACATTATTTGTACCGGTATTTACAGCTTTCGGGGGCTGATGAAACCAGCATCTCGTGACATGAACTTTACATTTCAGTCAGTGTAATTAAGAGGTCAGTAAAACTGAAACTTGTTTTTCAAACTCTACACCTTGGTGGTGTTTGGGTGTTGTCGAAGGGTGTGTTTGCTGAGGATGGGCCCTTTTAATGGCTTTATCTTGGCCCAGCTAACGACCTGTTTGCCGAATTGCCCTGTGATTTGCAGTGGGCAGACTGTAAGAGCAGCCTCGTGTTTGTCCATTTTACTGCTAGCAGTTTCATTTGCAAAGTGCAGGCAGGAGCAGGCTTCTTGCCAGCAACAGCTTCATTCAGATTAGGGCTTTAGTTCAATTATGTCCAATTAACTTTTATTGCAGATAGCAGTGATAATTACTTGCAAGTCAATTTTTTGGCTGTGGTTATCCCAAGGCTAAAGTCTGAGCTTGATGGATTTTAATAACTGAAATGACGTATAGTTTTTCCTCTTTTTTTCCCCTTCTTTAGGCCTCAATTAGATGAAAGGTCAGAAGCTATGTAAAAAATCCATCTTACAATTAAAGCCAACTGTTCTACTCTTCAGCAGATGCGTAGTACTGTGTTTTAAAATAATCTCTTGGGACCGACCTAAAAAAAGGCTTTTTAAACTCCAAGATCATAACCTTGAGCTTGCTCTGTTTTATCCGAAGAGTGAATTTGATGGAGCTGATGTCACACGCGGCAGTACCTGCTCGCCTGGAGCCGAGAGCAGCCGCCTTGACTTTTTTTTACTGTGCTACATCCTGTTCAAAATTGCTAACCTGGAAGCCTTTAGTGGTAGCCCTTGGGCATGAGGAGTGTGATATGAACAATATTCCATTTAAGCGCTGTTACCCCAAAGCTTCTTCATTTTCTTCCTTGTTGCACATTGCCACCCCGGCTCCGGGAGAGGAGCGGAGCTGTGCTGCAGCAGGTGCCTCCCCTCTCCCGAAGCACCACACATACATTTAAATTCTCTCCGCCTTCCCCTCCAAACTATTTAATTTTGTTGCCTGAGTAACATTATAAATGGAGGTCAGCCTGAAAGGTGAAATGGTTTACAAGCAAAATCATAGTTAATTAAACTGCAAGAAGAAAAAATTGATTTTGATCAAAACTGTTGCAAGGCTCTACAAAAGGTCCACCTGAATGCAGAAAGCCAAAAGGTCCTGTGCTGGCAGATGCTGACGGTGCACTCCGCTTGTTACAAAAGGCGAATTTCTATTGTTCAGTCTTCCTATTTATTTACCCCCAAGTACACTCGATGCTATTGTGATTTATTGCCATTTCAAAAGACTACCTCTCTGCGCATTATTTTGCAGTTTTCCATTTATAAAACATTAAGAGGATGTGATACCAGCCGGCAGTGAATACAGTGCTAGTTTGGTAATTTTGTTTCAGGAAACGGTAAGATTTATCTCTGGCTTTTCAGCAGTCCTGGGAAAGGGCCATTCTGGTAAGTGCCCAAGAATAAAGGGGGGAGGTTAGGGCTGGAGAAAGGCAGGAAGCCTGCAGGATCAGTCTAGATGCTGTCAAGCAAGGCACGGCTGACTGGAAGGAATCGTATTGAATACGGGGGGGGGAGGGGGGTCAGCGTTAGCAGTTGATACAAACAAATTATTGAAACCCCTAGATTTTAGGTTACTTTGGGAGAGGGAAAAGGAATGAGTCTCATTTGGTCTTGAGCAGCCTGCCAGGGGGTAAATGAGACACTGAGTTTCCCTTGGAGCATGAAAATTGGCCCAGATTCAATTATGTTTCCTGGCAAGCTCTTACAGACATTAGTACCAAAGAAACTTTACAACCCAGAGTTAGTTTTTTGGTTTTGTTTGCAGCATTTATATAGGCTGAACTTGGAATGTGCCGCGTGTGCTTGGGGGTTGCTGTAAATCCTGCCAGCAGTTATGGAATTTCACGGGGCTACCTTGTGAATAACGAGAAGAAGCGAAGCGTATCGGCCGAGCCACAAGCGCTTAACAACCCTCGCACGGCTTACGGGACCCCAGGGTGCTGGAAACTTGGAATAGTTTGGGGCTTTTCTTTTGTGTGTGGGTAGATGCTCCTGCTTCCTCCCAGCCCCAAGCTTTGTGAACAAGCCCGCAGTTAATCGTGGAATTTCAAACATGCGTGTTTACTTTCAGGAACCTAACTTTAGACTTCACCAGCTTGCTTTCGTCTAAACCAGCTCAGTTTCCCATATTTCACTGGCTGGGGATGGTTTTTGGGGAGTGTTTCTTTTGTGTGCTTACCCTGTAAGGCCTCTTGGGAGCTTCAGAGACTGGTGTATTTAAAAACTTGGCAATAACTCTGCATATGTGGTCTGTTTATATAATGATAAAGCTGTGTTAGAGTATTAGAAATTTCCTAGTAGTGCCGAGTTGCTTTACACCTAGGTTTTACTCTAGCTTGTAAAAGTACCCACTGGCCTGAGGAGCACTGGTTCTGGCAGGGACGATACTAAACTTTGAATATCAGGCAGGAAATAACAGCTCCTTTTAGTCCAGAAAAGCATTATCAGGGTAAGTTACTGGAACTGATTCTTAGCTCTGGGGGGAGGGTGTCCCTGGGCAATGGGTGGAGGTGAGTTCTTCTGTCCTACCCAGTGAGCCTTGGTGGTGACAGGACTTACTCTGAAAATCAGTGCAGAGAACTGTGCTGCCTGGACCAAAACCTGCCCTGATGTGCAGGTAAGGCCGAACATAACTGTCATTGTGGGGATGCGACCATTTACCCCCAAATCCCAAGCACTGCAAATCCCTATTAAGCTTAACATTGATTTAATTATTAATAAATCTGTTCATGTGTCTAAACCTGCTGACTATTTCATAGAGCGTCCGGCAGTACATGTACCATTAAGATTATATCCTGCAGCCAGATTAGATTAAAATCACTTCAAAGACAGGTATTTATTTATTCCAATCTAATGATTGTTTTCTTCTAGAAATGTACTTTATCCTTTTATAAATACTTTCAAGACAGAGCTCATTGTGCTGTGTTTGGCAGTATACAGAATCAGTTTAAAGTACAATTTAGAAACTTTAAAGGTAGTAGTTTTACAGCTGCCCTTCATTGCTGGGTGCCAAAGCCAATGTCACCTTGCTCTCTGGTTTGCAGCTGACCGGTTTAGATGACAGTGTTACTGAGTCTGGCATAGTGCAAAAACCCCCTCTGTTCCTCATTCACCGTGTCCGTTCCAGTTCCCCCAGTAACATACCGCCCATCCTTGGAGGGGCTGGGGCAGTAGCCCTGTAGGGAGCTTTGCAGGTGCTGGTGCCCACACAAGTTGCCACCATGAAGCCAAATCTGCTAGTGAGAAGTCTTGATGTGCCAAGTTCAGTTTATCTCCCACTCCGGACTAATTAGAAGCAATAAAGCCGAGCGCAGGAGGGGATGATGGGCCCAGCTGCCTTTGCATCAGGACCCTGCACTGCCGACCTGAGACCGTGCGTAACAACAGTTTGAGACAGTCATTAATGCATACCTCAATCCCAAATACAATCCTTCTGGGGGATTTTAGTTCATTTTAGCTGGGTGCTACGTTGCAGTTGTCTGCACTAGCTTGTGCTGAAGAAGAGTCGGGTCAGAAAGTAGTAGTCAGGTGCTGAGTCTCTCAAAGGGAATAAATGTTAATTAATTTCTAACAAAAAAAATGAATGAACTTGTTTGTAAAGATGTTTCAAATGCGTTTGTTTTCAAATACTGAGATTTTGATTTTGAAAAATATATTAATTTCATAGAGAACAAAAATTGGAGCAGGATTTTAATTATAATATGGAATTCAGTGATGGAGTTATGGTCAGCACTTCTATATAAGTCTGAATTTCTTTTTTTAGTGCTCAGCAGTGACCTAGATGGCATCAATTTGGTTATTGCAATTCAAGCTAAAAGAATGATTTTATGC
The DNA here is from genome assembly GCA_013400195.1 of Aramus guarauna. Classification (NCBI taxonomy): domain Eukaryota; kingdom Metazoa; phylum Chordata; class Aves; order Gruiformes; family Aramidae; genus Aramus; species Aramus guarauna. The sequence goes on along the minus strand of VXBL01001184.1, from coordinate 42,644 downwards.
TTCTACTTAAAATGATTTTTGTAAGTCCAGTATTTCTTTTAAAATTATTATTGCCACCCCAGTCTTTTGTGAACCCTTGGCATCACCTAAAATGATTATTTGCCTGCGGGAACAACTTGCTTTTATAGCCCTCTCTAAAACATTACTCTGTATATTGGAGCTAAAGCTTCTGTAAATACATGTTTTGACCTTCAAGTAAATACTGCTATCTTATCGCAGAAGCCTGGCTATTCTGAGTTGAATGCTGTGACCACTCTTAATCACTCGTTCTCTCTCCTAATGTGCGATTATCCTGTTTATTGCTGCGTGCGTGGGGCTGAGCCTCTCTGTGGCACTTCAGCAAAAGAGTCGCAGTGTTCAGGCTATAATGAGCATTAATGACAGAGCAGGTGAGCAAACCCTCCGCGTATCTCGCTGTCAGAAATGCTGCTTGTTCAGTCAAAGAGCATGTTGAGTGCCGTGCTGTGCTGCGGAGCGCTTTTCTCTCTTTCAGGGCTGCACACAAACTTGCCATCGGTGCAGTGATGTTACAGACACCGAGCTCCTTTGGCCGTGCAGGGATGGGAGGTAATCCGGGGCTGGTGTCAGGTATTACTGGAGTGAAAGGTAGATACTTAGGTGAATATGGGACTGGTGTGATCTCATGGTTTTCTGACTACGGTGAAGGCTCTTAATTTTGTTTGTCTGCTTTTCACTGAGGTCTTGTTTTTGCCAGTCTTCTGAAGCTGATGAAATGAGGAAAAAAGCGAAACACAATTACTATTTTTTCTTGCTGACTGTGAGTGTTTCTGTTGCTTACTCAGGTAAAGCTCTGGCAACTCACAGTGGTTTTGTCTTCTGATTAAAAGGAGCTGGATTCTTGTTTTCTCTTTTTGGTGTTGCTGGGCATGATTTGGGGCAAGAAACTGCTGCCCACAGGCTGTTTGCAAAGTTTCGCTGAACATTGCATACTTACAGTCATGAATTAATCTCATCTATAAAGGTCAAGCAACTTTTCAGCTCCTAAAGCAATTCCTTTTAAGTTGTGGATGTGACAGGTCTTCCATCATCATTTCTGAACACCTTCTGAAAGACTCCAAGAACTCCACCTCCTACAGAGGGTGAGAAGAAAATCCAGGTTTAGATTTATTTTAAAAGATTTTACAACTACATATCTTGGACTTCTGGTAGTGCAGAGCGTTACTGTCTCCTAGGAATGAAATGGAGAACGACGTAAACTTGTGGCGCTGTCGGCCTTGCAGCTTGATGAGGTCACGAGTTTGCTTCTGACGACACCGCATCACTGTTACCCTGAGTGGGTAGGGTGAATGGACAGTAGTGTGGAGTTGTCAAGCTGACATTCAGTGCCCAGAACTATTTTTAATTGTTAGACCTAACGGTCTTGCTCAGCTTTTGAGAGCACTTGCATGGTGAAGATGCAGAAGTTTTCATAAATTAGTATTTGTATGAGATTTCTTGGCTGTTGGTTTAATCAGCCTTTGTGTGTTGAACCGAGGAAATGCATATAAACATGGAGCTAATGAATTCTACACAGTGATTAATTGCTGTGCTACAGGAAAGCTTTAAGTCCACGCTGTTCGCTGTATTGCTGCAGGTATTCCTTGGGTGGTCTGACTTGCAACGGTGGTCTGAGGTTAGGTTTCAAATTAAAGTCTTTAAAACATCCCTGCAGAGAAAGCGGCTTTTGGAGCTTTCTGGAGCATGAAGGCGGTGGTGCTATCCAGGACACAGTGTTGACATTGCCACTTCGGGTGTCATCCAAAGGCTTCACATCGTTTGCGCGGTCCTCGGCAGTGCAACTCTTTCAGAAGTGGCCTCTGTGGGGTTTCTGCAGCCATGGCTTCTCATGCCAGTCTCAAGCTTTCTGCTTCACCTGTCTTGATCTTTGAATGCCTCCCCAGTTGTTTTAATGGGGGGTTTGGAGCAATGACTGAAATTAACAGATTTTGAAGCCTTCAGCTCTTCAAGTTTTGGGGGCCATATAGCACCCCAAGCCCTTTCTAGCTGCTCCTTAGGTGTTTTGGCAAAAGTGCTCCCTGTATAGCAGCACTGAAGTTTGTGGAGATGTGGGCAAGGAGGAGAAGTCAACTGATTTCTCCAGCTTGGCTCAGCCACCCCGTTTCCCAGAGCTTTCTGAAGCACTGGTGGCTGGCTGTAGCTTGGACCAGTAGGAGGGATTTGAGCAGGGACTTGGACCAGCTGGCCCCTAGAAACCTTGTTTCAACTTAAATTTCTCTCCAGAATTCTAGTAACGTTGGGAGACTTTGAGCCTGAGTTAGCGTTGTTGCTGGGAACCCCTCCTTTGTATGCCGATGATGGGATTTGAGGGTAGCTGTGCAGTGCTTATATCTAAAGAGCTGTAGTGCTCTGTGCATTCATTTCGAGGTTTGATTTCCTAAATGCTGAACCTCCACAGCAGAGGATGGTGTGGCACCTCTGCAGCTCCTTTGTCCAGAAGGCACGTCTTGCTGTTTGTCTAACCCAGAGCCGTGCAGGTTAGCGAGTCTCCTATGAAATGAAGTTGTAGCCATTCATCTTTCAGCCTAATGGACCACAGAAATTACAAGCTGTAGCATGCAGCTTAATCTTGCCACAAGGCAGAGCGCTGCATACTTTGCCTTCAATTTATGCATGCCGTGCCTCTTTATTAAATGTAAAAGAGCAGTTGACAGGATTTCTCCAGAGGACTTGCTTTGGCTATACCTGGTAGGTAGCCAGCACATTTCAATATATAGTAAAATGAATGATGGTGGGTTTTTTACCATTCATAACAACCACCTTTGAAATTTGAGGACAGAGTTATGGACTATCCTCTGTGTGTCAAGCAGCAGAGGAGAGCAAGACGGCTGTTTTAGTTTTAACCCTGCAGATGACCCACTTCTTGAAGTATTTCCGTTGCTGTTACAAGATGCAGTAAGGGCCGGAGCAGCGGTTGCGCATCTGTGCTTGGTCAGGCCTTCACCCAGGGATGGCTCTTTGCCGCTTTCTTTTCTCTGTTCCTCCTTGTATTATAACTTTGAATTGTCTCTCTGTTGTTGCAGTGTGCAGAGGAGTGAATGCCCCATGTTGTGTTAGTGCCTGTCTGCCATGCTGGCCTGTCTGCCAGGACCAGGTGACCTCTCCTTTCAGCTTCTTTCTTACACGCAGATGAACACTGGACTTCAGAAATGTGAGTGACGTTTTGTCTGCAGGATGTGGTTAACTGTTAAATCTGGCTCTGGTACAGCTGTGACACAAACATTCAGGATACAGTGGAAAAACTATTTAATGTTAGAGTCTCTTTTGTTATGCCTTCAAGGCATCCATCAGTAATAGCTCTGAGAAATCGCTGTGGAGGTTCACATGTGTGCAGCAAGCTCTCCCCCCTTTCCTGGCTTTATAGAGGTTAATTTTAACCACAGCAAGATGAAATGCAAGTGAGGTTTCTGTGAGATTCGTGCCTCTCTGCTGAAAACATTTTGTGCTAAAAGTGTGCCAGCTGACTTGCTTCTTAACACAACTTTTTCCTGACTCTTTTTCACTTCCATTCGTTTAATTACTCGTAGACACCGACAAAAGGTGGTTCAGGCTAATGCAAACCTTTTGAGGTCAGCAGCTCTGTTGTTCTACATACCTGGGGCATATACTGCAAATATTAGTGATCCAGCCCAAATTATACTAAAGTTCAGAGTTTCCATCTTCTTTCTGATGTCTCTTTGCTGCCTCTGAAAATATGTCTGCAGAGTACTATGATAATTCTTTTTTGATAACTTCAGTCATTTTTTTGATAGTTGTACTAGTATTTTTAAGAAGAACTTAAGCTTGGGAATGTAAGTTTACTGGCTAGAGATTTTTTTTAAATCTTACTCTGTCTCTCCTCTTTATCACTGAAGGTGCACGTTGATTGTTCAGCTGAAATTTCAGGAATACCGGAGTTTCTACATAAGATCTGTGTACTTGGTTCTTAGGGCTGTGACCTCTCTCTTGTATTTGAAATGTGCATTGGGAGATCTCTGTACTCTCAGTTTGCTGATGGACTCGTTGCTCTTTAAAACCAAGTAATTTACACTCCAGTTATAGCTAAAATTATTATGTTAAGACTTGTGATGCTACTGAAAATAGGTAAGATAATTTTGCAATTAAGGATGACATGCTTTATGTCCTGCCAGAGGGGAATGACACTGTTCACGTACACGTGTGCTCCCCCACAGCACTTGCACAGCATTTACACTGACTCCACGGGCTTGGTAATTGTAACGTCACTTTCAGCAATAGTAGAAATCTCTACTCACAAAAGGACTTTATTTGATGGCGTGAAACTGGGCATTCCCCTCCTTTCTCTTTTCCATTTCCAGTTCAAGCTTTGCTGACCAAAACATGCTTGTTGAAAAGGTAGGCTGCTGCGGTGAGAACATGACTAGGTCCTTGCATTACGTGAACTTTCTTTGGTGGATCGTAAAGCTTAGTTCTGAAAGCAGATTGTTGAGGTTCATGTGAGGGTAGCTGTGCATAAATCAGGTATTTGCTAATTACATATTTACGAGGCAACATGTGGGCAGTTTCTTAAACTGATGGAACCTGATGCTGTTTCTGAGAAGTGCTTATCCCCATGCTGAAAGCGTTGCTGTATCCTGCTTAGCGAAGAGCTTCGGGTACTGCATTTAAAAGAATTTAGGACATAAAGTAGCTGGCAGGCACTGGCTGGCAGTGGTAATGCTCAGCTGTTCCAGTTTGTTCTGATTTATATGGAAAATGAAACTGCTCGTACAGACCTTGCTCACCCCCGCTGCAGATGTGTGTAAGAATAATTGGTGCATTTCTCTCCACACTGTATATGCACAAGTAGTCTAGCCCCTGGCCAAAGGAAACCGAGTTAATGAGCATTTTTAATGAACGGTGACTTGTGACTTTTGATGGGGGGTTGGAAGCGGGCTTTAATAATAGTGCTATTGCTTTTATAAAAGGCACAGAACTCCACATGATAGCCTTCATTCAGATTTACGATGTTTGTATTAATAATTTTTAAGTGTACTTTTCTGGATCAGACTTTTTATTGACGCTTAAAATCCACATTAGCTTAATTATCTTTTTTTCTTACTCATTTTCAAATAAGAGGCTTTTTTCTTAAAGATGGTCTGTGCAGTGGGAGTTTTATAGATTGATATGCACATATTTTTTCCCTTAGAAATTGATCACTACAGGACTTCCAATTTCAGTATTTTTCTTTGAATGCCAACCTTCATCACAGGAAAGGCTAACCCTGAAATTCATCCTTATCCACTCAGGGGATTTCTCACTGACTCAGTATTAATATTCTCTCCTTCCTCCCAGTGACTCCAGTATAAACCTGACCAGTCAATCCAGGATACTTGAGGCAAGGCTGTTCAGGCAGCATCCACAGCCGCTGTTGGACATAGCGGCAGGGCCTGGGAGAAAAAAGGTGATTTTTTCATGACAGAGGTGCAAAGTCACAGTGAAAGGTGCTTCTTGGAGAGCTTTTGGGGGGAACCGGAGAGCAATTTGGGACTTAATGTGGGGTCATCAGCTAAAATCGAGTCCTTTCTAGGGGCAAGGGCTCTTTCTGTAAAGCCTGTAGACAAACTGCTGCAGTTGAGATTTTTATGCAAAAGATGGGCACAGCTGTTTTTCGCTTGTCCCAACGTGGATGCTCTCATTAGGGTAAGAATCCTGAAGGCTGGTTTGTATGTTGTTTAATGAAAATTTAACCGTAGGCAGTTTTAAAAGCAGTGGGTTTTAAAGCCTTAACGTGAGATACACTTAAAATATGTTACTTTAGTGCTGAGGTGAGGCAGAGAAATGTATCTCATTTCATGATAAAAATAGCTCCAGCGGTGAGACATACACAGGAATGTGACCAGATGAATTGGTTGCCACGGGATTAGTGGGAATGTGAACTTGCAGCTCACCAATTTATTGGGGTAATTGCTCATATGAACAGCTTTACCGTATAGTAAACATGAAATAATTACTTTTCAACAAAAGTCTTCTGCCTTGCATTTACCATTAGGTAACTTCGTGAAGCTCATCTCATTGTTTTCTTAATGTAGCTTGTTCATCTGCCATCTTCCCTGTCATTTTATGGCCCAATCCAGGATTCTTGCACTTGCAGACGAATTATGAGTATATTCTAATACCAGCAGTTTCTTTTGGCCTATCCTAGCTGTTTTTCCATTTACTTAGTACCCAGACCTAATTGTTCTTTACTGGTTTGTAGGATATTTGTACAGGATATTCAGACTCTTGCTCACCCCATAATGCCCTTCTAATTTTTTGCTGCCTTAATTATTCTAGTCATCAAATCTTGCTTATGGAACTACTAGTGGAGCACATTTTAAGCAGCACGTTGGGAAATTTGGAAATAAATCACCTTCGTCGGGCCTAAGGAGAAAGGCTGAGTTAGTCCATAGTAAAAGGAACATAATCTTAGCTGTATGCAAAATGGGCTCTGTTTGAAATGGTTGGTTTCAGAAGATCCTGTCCGAGGGATTTAAAAGATGGTTTGCCATTTGCCAAACTTGATGTTGGTGCATCATTTAAGTTTGGCTGAGGGGTTGTTTTCTCTCGTCAGAGGAAAGAGTTCTTCCAGATTTGGGATTACAGATATGCTGTAACTGATAGCTGCAGCCTATTCAGACATTGATACTTTAGCTGCTTTCTAAAAGCTTCCATCGTGTAACAGGGGGAAAAAAAAAAGTTTCTGTAAAAGAGTATTTAGTGTATCTGCTCAGTGCTTATATTTACCACCCAATTTGCTGATACGCCTATAGAAATGTAAACCAGGCTCGGAAGTTTTGATGGTAAAGGTGTCTTAAAGTATCTACTTAATTTTTCATCTGAAAATAAAACCTTTGTGTGACAATGGCTGTAACCGTAAGACAGACAGGAGTGAACCACTTTGTCCATTGTTGATGGTTCTTCTCTGATTCACGGTGAGTTGCAAGGGTCATCTCTTGGGGAGGAAACAGAACTTCACGAGCGTGGGCAATGCTAAAAATAAAGGTTGGGAAGCTCATAAAGGCCTTGGCTGTTGGGGCACAGTAAGTACTGGCAGAGTCCGTTTGGAGGCTCTCGTCTCCGTTAGGAGCGTAGCAGCTCCCTCAAAAGGACAGTCAGAAACCACCTGCCTGCAGCAGGATATGAATATGATATGTTTAGGTTAGACATTAGGAAAAATTTCTTCACAGAAAGGGTTGTCAGGCACTGGAATGGGCTGCCCAGGGAGGTGGTTGAGTCCCCGTCCCTGGAGGTATTTAAAAGAAGGATAGATGAGGTACTTGAGGACATGGTTTAGTGGTGGGATGGCAAGGTTAGGTTAGCGGTTGGACTTGATGATCTTAAAGGTCTTTTCCAACCGAGATGATTCTATGATTCTATGAACGGAGAGGATGTTCAGGTTAATACCGAAGGAGCATTTCCTTTGATTGAGAAAAAGGGTGGTATGGGTTTGGATGGCAGAGAGAGTAAGGGTACATGCTGTGCTAAAAACACAGGACAGCCCACTTGCAAAGCTTCTCATTTCACAAAAGATATTTTTAATATTTCTGTAATTATCATTTTTCTCTTGGTATCCATCCTGTTTTCCATTTTCTGGCCCTGACTTTCTAAAAGTGAGTGCTCGTAGAGCAGTACTGCTCTCCCTCATCTGTGAAGACTAGAAGCTGCAGGATGCAAAGAGAGAGATAGCTGGTGCTCAGATTTGAGCTGTATTCAGGAGCCTTTTGGAGGCAATTTGCTTAAAAGAATTAGAGGTGGGTTTTCAAGAGGAAGGGCTGTTTGCCTGAGAGCATTGAGCTCTTTACTGGAGCATTAGATTTCCTTGGGTCGGAGGGCCAGATGTGGGGCTGGGGAGCTCTTGGGGTCTGGAGGAGCTGGCTGCTGTGTTTCCCGTTCTTTCAGCAAAGCAGCAGATGGCATGGGGACGCTGACAATTTAGGCAAAAAAGGATAGGTATTTTTTTCCAGTAAACTGTTGGCAAGGTGGGGGGAAAAAATCAAGCAAAAGCAAAATCGGATTGTCAAAGCTGCAAGCCATTACTTGAAGATTATAAAATCACTTCTAAAGCAGTAGTCCCATAGGAGTTAAGCAGCAGAGCTGTGGTAGGGGAACGGCCCAACTTTCTGCTTGGCATATGATTATAACGAGACACACACAAGCATTTCCCTAGATTTCTGAAGTTCTTTCCAGAAGCACTTTGAGCTTGTGGGCAAGGTAGGTATCTGGTAAATTGGAGTAAGTGAGACCACACCCCTGTCTCCAGAAGTCTTTTGTCTGTGTCTGGGGAGTAGCATGGTTTTAATCTCGTGGGGTAATCACATCATTTTGCTGTGTGATACAAGGATGCTGTCCTTAGCAAGGTGCCACGCTGAAAATTCAGCTGAAGAAGTAATTGCAAGCCATAAAACAACGCACATGTAGCCTCCTTCCATTTGCTGAACTTGGACTGACAAGGGCTTCCTAATGGACAAAAAGACACTCAAAGTGCTTTCAGATGTCAGCGTCTAGAAGAGAACTCAGATGTAAATGGAGGCTTGAGCTGAAGTGCTTCGTATGGTTCCCACCTCAGCATTACACAGGTTTAATGTTTAATTCATAACTTTCTGATTTCTGAATTACACAGTAAAGATACTGAGAATGGCTTGAAGAGCCATGGGGAGGCAGCCTTAAATTAAGAGAATAGACACTAACCCACCACCGCAAGCTGTAACAAATATTTCAGTTGGAGACAGTCTGATGTTTATAGCATGTTATCTGTTTTTGTCCAACCGTAAATATGGTTTTGTTTTGCTCCCTTGGGCAGGCCTTGCCCTAAGCTGAACTGGGGGTTGTGTTAGTCACCAGGTAATAAAGGGAATGAGGTACCTGGTACACGATCCGCTGGTCTGGGAAGATGAAGTTCTTGCCTCTTGATTCCTTGGAGATTTTTCTACCCTTGTCATGCAGCTCTCTTGCCCTAGGGTTGATCCCTTGCTTACCAGAATCGGTATTGACGAATTTCCTTTCTCTGCAGGGGACACTACACAGAAAATGAGATCTGCACAGTATCCTACCCCAGCAGAATTGGATGCTTATGCTAAGAAGGTCGCCAACAATCCACTGACTATAAAAATCTTTCCAAACAGCGTCAAGGTTCCCCAGAGGAAACACATACGCCGTACTGTGAACGGACTTGATACTTCGGGCCAGAGGTACAGTCCCTACCCGTCTCAGGCCACCACGAAAACAGGCCTCCTGGCGATAGTCAAATCTCCAGCAAAAGGAATTATCAAAGACTTTGACGGGACACGCACGCGCCTGCTGCCGGAAGCAATGATGAATCCCCCTTCCACACCATACGTTGCACCTAGCACTTTAACCCACCCCCAGGCGCTTGCTCGCCAGCAGGCTCTCCAGCATGCACAGACTTTGCCGCACCCCCAGAGTATACCGCAGCCACAGACTTTGCAGCACCCTCAGGGTATACCACAGCCACAAAGCTTACCGCACCCTCAGGGGATACCGCAGCCGCAGACGCTGCCGCACCCTCAGAATATGCAGCAGCCGCAGGGCTTGCAGCATCCTCAGACCATGGCACACCAGACTCTGCAGCACCCCCCGAATCCTTTGCTGCAGCCGGGTTTACATGGAAGCAGAAAGATGCCGGATGCAGACGCGCCGCCGAATGTGACCGTGTCTACCTCAACCATTCCCCTCTCTATGGCTGCCACACTGCAGCAGAACCAGCCACCGGACCTGAGCAGCATTGTGCACCAGATTAACCAGTTCTGCCAGGCCAGAGCTGGCATTAGCACTACCTCAGTCTGTGAGGGACAGATTGCAAACCCCAGCCCTATAAGTCGCAACCTGCTTATCAATGCAAGTACCAGGGTATCTACTCACAATGTCCCTACACCCATGCCTTCCTGTGTAGTAAACCCTGTAGATCATGCTGCTGCTGCTATTCCTCCTGCCTCTGTTAATGTGCCCATGGTGAATATTAACAGGGTGCCGCCCGCATACCAGAATGAAATCAAATCGGTTGCGTGGAACCAGCACCAGCTTGCGCATCTGCAGCAAATGTGTGGGGATGCTGCTGGGCCCGCTGGACTTGCAGGGAAGCACCCTCAGAGAGAGATCGCAGGGCAGAGTTTTCCTGGCAAAACTTCAAACTACCCTCAAGAACTGTGCATGGGCCAGTCGTTCAGCTTGAAGCCCCCCATTGAGAAGCCTACGCCTTCTCCGCCTGTGAATGGGTTGCAGGGACCCTTGCCATATACCAATGGGCACTATTTCCAGCCCATCTGGAATAACATTCTGCCCACACCCAACAGTGACAGCTCTGGGTCCCAGGACCTCGCCATGCCTTTCCACGGGGGACAGCCAGCAGGAGCACCGCTAGATTGTGCAGGAGGAACTCATTACAGAGCTGGAGCTGGCCCATCCAGCCAGAATAATGTGATGCAGACCATGGATTACCTAAGCGGGGACTTCCAGCAGTCCTGCTTCAGAGATCAGAGCATGGCCGTGCTGGGGAAAGTCCATCGGCCTCCCATGAACCGAGCACCTGAACCAACCGATAGTCGAAATCTTCATATTCAACACCCAGGGTATAGATAGGCTGCAGTCACTTTCACAGACAAAAATTATAGGTTTAGTCTTAATTTTAATTAATAAGCAAGGCATTTTTAACTTGCAAACTTGTGTGATCATTATAGTAACCATCAGAAGAAGACATACCATATATTTAAAAGCTTTGCTTACATGTTATCTATCTCCTTTATGCATCAAATATTTAACATGCCTTTTGTTTCAAAGAATTTCATTACACTACTTCACGCCACAGCTGTTTCCTCACCGCAGAATCCCCTTCTTGCAGCTTTTGCCTTCTGCTTAGTAGCTACTTGCTGGACTGATGTTGAGTTGCTGCAGGGTTTCGCAGTTGCATCTGTTCGCCAGCTCCGTCAAGAGCGAGGTAGCATAGCTGCTTAAATTTCCATCTCAATTTCCTCTGAAGATTAACAGCAACAGAATTTGTCAGGAAGCAGGGCTTATTTTCAACTCGAAAGCCCATTTCATTAATGCATTAAACATTGACCATTTGCACTGTCTAGAGGCCTATTTAATTGAAAAAGAAGCCTACATTTGAAAAGAGCTAGCTAGGGGTATGTATTTAGGCATTAATATAGGAAGAAGCTTTCCAGCTGTCTCTTGCCGAGACGCCCGCATTTATCATTTAGACTTTGTCCAAAGCCAAAAGTCTCTGGCTGATTTTTTTTTTTTTTTGGCGGACAGGGTATGGAGAAGGGGGAATGGCAGTTTTAGGATGTAGGGAGCGTAACTACCGTAGGTAACTGCCTTTCTTCTGGATCGTATTTCCCTTCCCCACTCCCCTTTCGCCAGCGTAAGAACTAACTTTGTCTGAACCCCTCGCTGCTAGGAGTCTGGCCGTCCTGATGTGAAGGGAATCCAGACCCACTGACAACTCCAAAAAGGGTTCAGCTGCTTCTCGGGTAGCTAGAATTAATTTCAGGGCGAGGAGACGTAACTCAATCTCGTCTCCGGTGCAATGAGCGGGCGCGCGGGATGGCGCAGTCCCGTTCCGGCAGCAGTCCCGACGGGAGGCGGTTGATCTGAAGCGAAGCTCCGCTCACGAGCCACTGTGGGACCAATGGTCCCGTATTCCTCTCTGTCAAAACTCCACAGCAGATTTAATAGAACAATTCTCCTCCCTGGGAATTAGCAAAGCTATTTATAACATCCCTTTTTCCCAGGGTCTCGGTGCCTAACTCCTTCTGTTCCTTTCCCACGTCACTTCCAGCAGCTAGTTGAGTCAGTGACCATAGGACACTAACGATTGGGTAACCTCAGCATCTTGTTCTCCTCAGTGTACCAAAACATACCTTTCCTTTCTAACAGCCGAATTTGTTGTAAGTAAAAAAATCTCTCATCTCTGTTAACGAGACTAATACTTGAACGTAATGATCACAATCAAGTTTGGAAATTAAAAAAGAAAATTAATAATAAAAAAGTAAATGCATTGATTCTTTATATGTACACTGGCTAAAAATATTGCTCTACACTGTAACTTTTAAGTGTAATATTTCTGTATGAATGTCGCCTGGTAGTGTGGGTTTGAGTAGCATTGTGTATGGGTGAACCCACTGGCCTCTGCCATCCACTGGCCTCCCTCACAGCCCTTTGAAAAAACAAAGCCTTAAGTATTTGCTCCTTGAACTTTCCTTAACGAGCATGGTTTAAAATCTTAAGACATCATACAAAATTTAAAAAAGAAAAAAAATAACAAGTTTTGAAGTGACGTCATAGTTGGCTAGAGATTCTTAAAGTTTTTCGTAAATGGAAAAATTAGAAAACACTTATTTGTATTTTTTTAATTTAGACGTGTAGTCCTGGGCTGTAACAAATATTTAGGTTTCAAAGCTTAGCAGAGTACGTTTTCTGACTCCTTGCGTAAGTTAGTACACTTATATCATGTCATTATTTAAATTCTTTTAAGTGTACTATAAACCATTCTTTAGTGGTAACTCTTTAGCAAAGTTAAGCAATTTGACTAAAGACGGATTAAATTATGTGTTGGCTTGTGTTGCCTTATATTTAAAAAGGAAAAATTGCCTGATTGTGTTATGCCAAATGATAGCAACATGAAGTCCTAATTTATTGTTTATAATCGTATTCCTGCAGTCTTTGTGAAAACTGGTAAATATACATCTATGAAAGAACTAAAACCCTGAGGCTTTTCATGCAATATTTTTCTGAATCCGTTCTATTGGAAGCCAAGGTTTGAGTCTGAAGCTGCTTCCCTTACAGTCTCCCCATCGTCTTCCCCATCCCGCTCCCCCAAATCGATCTAGGGCTGTGCTATGACTTTAACCTTTCCTGCCGAGTTAGTCACTGTAAGGTGTTCTGCTACCTGAATACATACCTTTTTACTAAATAAAATATTGGCATCTCCTCTCTTCAGTAGCCTGCTACAAATCTCGACCCAGACTGTTATTAAAAGCTGATTTTCTTCCTCCTGCTCTTCTCCCGAGAGAGACTTGAGCAGAGTCCCACGTTGTGGCGGTTGTGGAAGTGGTTTCAGTGCCGGGGAGGTGTTTGTGTTGGCGACGGCGAGTTGTTGGGGATTGTTCCGCACGGCCGGTCGCAGGTAGAGCCACCATCTCTGAGGCACAAAAATACTCCCGAGACTCATCCGGGTGGGACGTTGCTTGAAAAATAGGAATCGTTTTACTATTAAAATATACGGAAATATTTCCTGTTGTTCTAGGAGTGAGATTTTTCTTTAAACCAACCCGTTTCACTTCTGCAGCAGCCTGTTGCTGATGGGCTCTCCTCCTTTACACCCGTAAAGAGAAACGCAAACACTGACCTGCCTCGTCCCCAGGTACAGCTTTTGAGAGCAGACACCGAATGCGCTGCGTAGGCGCCCGGCGTGGGGATCCGGAGGTGGCCCTGTCGCTTCCCGAGGTGACGAAGGGGTGGATGGGGCAGGAGCCAGAGGCCATGGGAGGTGTGCTCTCCTGGAAACCTGTGTTTCTGTTCCCGAGGGATCCTGGGCTCTTGCGATGAGGGTTCTGCTCCTTGAGGAAAGAGCAGGGTGTTTTCAGATGTTTTCCTGAGTGATTTACGCTGCCTCGTCAGCACTGAAACCTCCCCTTTAGCAGAATATGGTTATTCTAACAGTTTCTGGCACCTCCCTTGCTGGCTGGAGGTGGACGTTGGTTAGATCCCAGGAGGGATAAACGTGGAAGTGGTGTAAACCCTTCCACGAGGAAGCTTCCATCTCTGACCTGTCTTGTCTTTCCAGCAGAAGCTTTGAAGCTGTTAAATCGCGAGCCCAGTTTGTTACAGCCCAAAGTTAACATTTTATAAAGACGCTTGTGAATTTTCTTTAAGCTTATGATATGAGAGATGTCTCCGTGGGACTCGGCCGCTCCTGTAGAAACCAAACAGAAATGTTTGCTGGGGCTCACTGTGGAGAGAACTGGGAATTGCTGCTGTATTTCATTAAACCACAGACTGATTATAAACGCTGCTGCTTATGTGCTACGGGTATGAACGAGAAATTTCTTTTTTTTTTTTAATTTTTTTTTGTTTTTTTGTCTGCAGGAAAAATAAAAAAAGAAAGAGAGACCTGGTCCCTCTGCCCCTTCTGCTGGTTTGATGCCGTGCGAGTGCGTGAGGCTTGTGTGGCCGTGGTCGGCGGCACGGGGTGGGTGCTCATCCCAAAGGGAATTTGGGGACGGGTCTCCAGGGGGTTCTGGGGTACAACTGTGTCGGGCACAGCTTGGCTGCCCTTCTCCAACCAGAGCACCAAGAAGCTCTGGAAAAACAGAAGAGATACAAAATCCAAGAGCCAGAAAGGTGCTGAAATAATTATTTTTAAAAGGAAGAGGAACCAAGGGGGTGGTTTAAGTCCTATCCAGGGATTTTTGACAACATCTGCGAGGGTGGGGGCCATCCCAAGGTCTGCTTTCCCTGCCGGGGAGGGAAAGGTGGGGAGGCACAGGGCTGCTCCAAAAGCCGGACCTAGGAGCTACTGGCCTTCAAAGTGCTGACCTAATAGCGTACGCAATAAATGCAGAGTTTTGCTTATTAGGATAATACTAAATACAAAATTTTAAAGGCGATGCGTAACGTTTGTTTTTTTTTTCTGGAAGACAGGAGCCGCGAGGGGTTCCTTTCCCTTCCGGTGAGCACACACCTAATTCGGGTGATGGACGGCGTGCTTTCCTCTCAGAAGAGACACCGCAAGGAGAGAGCGTCTCTGCGCTCGCTGCAAACATCTGAGCACCACAATCCCTCTGATGGCAAACTAATACCTTTCATACTGTTCCCGCTGTTCCCCAGATACTAAGAAACATACTTAGTTCCCATGTGCTTTTCCAGGAATTTGGGCTAAACTGGGCAGCTTAGCCCAGCTAAGCTTAGCCCACGGGCACTGCTGCGTCCCGGCTCCAGCATCCAGAAACGCCGATGCTGAGAGCGACCGCTCTGCCCATCCGCCCTGTGATGGCATCGCTGGAGCTCCTTCAGTATCTGGCTTCTTCATCCATCCCCCCAACGGGAGGAATCCCTTCTGCAGTGCTTCTCCAGGAGACGTTTACATCCTCTTTCCAGCTAGTCAGTCCTGTTTGCTGGAGCGAAGAGCTGGTGTGATAAAGGGCCAGCGGGGACTTCGGCGTGAGCAGCTGCTGCCTCCGCCGAGGAGTTACCTGCAGCCACAGCTGACTAAGCCAAAGGCAGAGACAACCCCAGCCTCTTAAAACTTCTCCTTTAGGGCCAAACAGGGTTTTCTCCCAAAGATTTACTTGCCGTGTTTGGGTTTTTTCCCTTTATGCTGAGCTCGCCGTACCTGGTAGGTGGTAGGAGGACTGGGAATGTTGAGTTTGACCCAAGGTAGGCAATGCAGGGAGATT
>VXBL01001184.1:3878-18505 GCA_013400195.1 Aramus guarauna | reverse complement strand
GACCCCAGGAGTCTGGAGAGCATCACGTCACGTACCCCCACCTCGGGGGCTCGGCCACGGCCTCCCCTGGCCCAGGGCTGGGCTCTGGCTCCGGGATGGGGGCACGCACTGTGCTGTCCTCGCTGAGCCTGGTCCCCCCCCGGCAGCGCTGGCTCAGCCCGGGGTGCCCCGGGGGTAACACGCCTGGAGCAGCGGCTGTGCCCCTGAGGGGGCCGGGGGGGGACGGCTCCCACCCCCCCTCCTGCCCCAGGGAGCGACCTGCGTCCCAGCCACAGCCCACGGAGGGGTCTGAGCCGGGCAGCAGCGGAGCAGGACACAGAGGGGCTGCCCTGAGCCCCCCCCTCACGCCACAGCCACGGGGACAACGCGTGCTCCTGTGGCTTCATCTTGGTCAGAGCTGGTGCCCCCCCAGCTGCAGCCAACAGCAGCCCTCCAGCCCGTGGTTTCTAACTTCCTAGCAAGAGCTTGGAGGAGGGAGAATAAAAGAAAAATCTGTCTGGCTCCAGCCCCCACTTCACTCTTTCAGAAATCGGAGCAGCATATGGGAGTATTTGCCCCTTTCCCTAGAGATGGAGACGAGCAGATGACAGGCTGCGAGCATGTGTTAGTCCCACCAACGCACGCTCCAGCCAGCTTCCCATTAAGGGCGGCAGTTGCTCCAGACCCAAATGTTAGCAGTTTTCAATTAGCAAATGGCAGAGGAGAGGGATTCCTGGGGGACACGCTAAGCAAGTCAAGCTCTATCACTTGTCACTCAAGGAGCTCACGTTACTCTTCTCCCCAAGAGGCTCTGCTTAAAATAAAATCCTCCAGCAGCCCGTGGGGGGAAAGGCAGGCAGCCTCCCTGCTCTCGCTGCTGGAGCCGCCAACAAGGGGATGGGCGGCTGATTTCTGGGGTCACCCTGAGGGATAACAGGTTACCCTGCCATGGCCCACACTGCAACGGGGCTTTAGCTCCTGCCACCCAAAGAGCAGGGATGTACCAGTGTACATCGAGCGTGAACAGCCACCGTGGGGTGTTTTCCGAGTGTGAACAGCCACCGTGGGGTGTTTTCCGAGTGTGAACAGCCACTGTGGGGTGTTTTCCGAGGGATGTGACTAGCTGGCAGCCCGCTCGGACAGCAGAGAGCAGCGAGCTAAACTTTAACCAGCTCCCAGAGAGCCTGGAAACCCAATGCATAACAACAAACGACAGCGTACAACTGCACAGAGAGCAGCGGGGTGCACCGGGCCCCTCTGAGCTGTCACGGGGGCGGCAGCCTGGGGTTGGGATGCTCCCAGGCCGGGTTTACTCAGAGCTGCCATCCCCTCCGGGCAGGATCTACAAACAGCCCCACTGCCCGTCTGGTTCTGCCACTAAGTCACAGCAGGCCCTGAAGCCAGGCTCGCCTGCCAACAAGAGAAAGGCACTACCCCAGACACCCGCCCTGTCTAAAAAAAAAAAAAACGTCCTTGGACACCGCTACGGGACAGGGTGCCAGCCAAAAGGATCCGCATCCCGTGGGGCGATGGGACTCCCCGAGCCTCCCCCACAGAAAGCACAGAACACATCACTCCTGCAAGCTTAGAAGGCGCGCGTCTCCGATGACAGGCATGAAACAGAGCCGAGTTTTATCACTATTTACTGCTTCTCTTTGATGTTTTAAAAATTTTTCTTTCCTAACCTCACTAAAGAGCATCTCCGCTAATTAGCCAGGAGCTGACAAAGCCATCAGAAGGCGCTGGCTGTGCCGGCAGGACAGCTGGGAGGTGTCAGACCCTGCAAACAAAGATCCCCTCCTTTTCCCCTTTCCCTAACGAACACCCTCTCCGCACACACCGCCACAGCCAGGCGTTTGTCTCACACAAAGGCGACGTGCAACCTCCGGGCAGGGTAATTCCCTTTGTGGAGGCGATATGTTCTCTGTCCCCTGTGACGGGTCAGTCCTTGAACCCATCTGGGCTTCGGGGAGGCCTCCTGCCTTCTTCTCCCGGCCTCTCCCTGCCCTGCACCCCTGCTCCATCCCTCTCAGCCTTGCATTTAACTTAAACTGGAGGGACAGTAAACAAACGCATCGGCTTCTGAAGAAGTTAAGGTGGAGCATTTTGCCCCCGGGGAAAGGAGCGGAGAGAGTCCTCTCCCTGCTTCTGGGGACTCGTGCCCAGGGAAGGGGGGGGTAAGGGGAGCGAGGCGCCTGGACAGACGGACGGGCAGCTGCACCTTCTGCCAAGCCTCGTGGGAACGGGGATACAACCACCACAGAGGTGCCAGAATCGAATCAAACCAGCTCCGGGATCAGCAGGAGGTTTGGGCTCTTTCCAGCTGACAGCGATGGCCCCAGGTCAGCAGGATCTTATCGAGCACAGGGACGGGGACAGGCTTTCCCTGGGTGACAAAGACCAGAGGGGATCTGCACCGGCCGGGATGCACAAGATGGGACCAGGCAGCCTCATCCCCACATCGCCTCCCCTACCCTCTCCCTTCCGGCCCTGCCTTCCTTAGCAGGAAGGGCCACGGGGACGCGGCTGATCCACCACCAGCTCTGCAGGACGCGGGAACAAAACAAGGGAGAAGCCCTGAGACCTGCAGTTTTCACCAGGAGCTTCTGCAGGGAAACAAAGCAGCAGACACGAGGAATGCAACTGGCCTATTTGCCCAGGCTGCTCTCTGCCTCCGGCAGCACGGACGTGCCTCGGCTTGTCGTTTCAAGAGCTATTGTTGCTCGGGGCTGGGGGCCTCTTTGTTTCCTTTACCCTTTCGCCAGGCTTGGTCACAGCCTGGTATTAAATTATTCAAATCATCTCGCTGGGCTTCACAGCTGAACTCCTGCACCGAGCGCACAGGCTGCGAAATCCCGAGGGCTCCAGCCCTCGCCGCGAGCCCCCGGCCCAGCACAAAGCACACTGGTCCACACTGGTTGCCCCTGCCTGGAACGAAGGGTCCCAATATTCAAGCCAGTGACACCTCCAGCCCCAGCACTGCCATGCAAAAGCATCATTAAGCCATAAAACAGCCCACCTAACATCAGCACATCAGTGGGAACAGGGGGGGCTGCCAGGGGGCTCACCTGGAGCAGGGAGAGCCCGGCTCTCCGGGCTGCACGTCCCCTGGAGTGGTGGCATTTTGGTGCCACCATTGACAAGACAAAAGGTGGCAGAGACCTCTGTCCTGCCTGCCTGCCGTCCCAGCCAGCCCTCAGCCCTGGTGAGGCTGTAGCAGGAACGCCGGTCCCTTCTTACGGGCGAGGGAAGCCCCAAGAGCTGAGCACAACACAGAAATCTGTTGCTGTAGGAGCTGGTGCTGCCTACAGCTCAGTGCAGGGAGGACAGCGGCCTAGAGGGGCTTCGAGTCCATTTAACCCAGCCCTGTAATTACCCTGGTGCCCAGGATGGTCTGGGAACGGAGAACACCTTTCCCCTCCGCCAACACCAGCCTGCCAGAGCCGTCCCCGTAACCTGCAGCACAAGGCGAGTGCCAAGGGACTGGCAGAGCCTTTGAATTCAAGTCGGCTTCCTGGGATAGCAGGGTGTAACCGCCTGAAAAGGCAGCTCCACAAGAAACAAAAACGGCAGGGAAAAACCCATGCACCCACCCTGCCAGGAGCCAAACAGGGAGGCCGCGTCTGCAGTCAGGGCTGCACACGCCTCTCCCGGCTGGACGGGACCTGCTCCCTTCCTCAGCCGGAGCCTGGGAGACAGGGAGGAAAGAGCAGGAGACCTGCAGAAATTCATTACCTTTCACGTGACAAGAGGGATCAGTCGGCTTCTACCAGAGACCGGTGAGGTTTCCCTCACTGAAAACAGGAAAGAATCACAAAAATAATTAGAGAGATTTCATCTCAGCCAGCTTATGAAAGCACCGACTTTATACACAACAGATTGGCAACGGCACAAAGATGGATGTGAAAGGCAAGAGCATTTGCAATGTCAGACAGATCAGAGACAGAAGCTCATCAAAAAATGGCCCAGGGCAGATGTAAGTTAAAAAAAGAAAAGATAAAAAAAAAAATAAAAAAAGGAAAGGAAACGACCCTTCTGGAGATAAAAAACGTAACTCCTGCCTGTGACATGGTGATATGCCCCCTCCTCCCTGCAGAAAGGATCCCTGGTGAAAACTCATCATCTCCCTGGAGAGATCTGGGTTAAAAAACTTCAATTACTGACAATCGCTTGCTGTGTTTTGCTGCCTTCTGCTAGCTCAGCTGGGAGCCAGTGAGCTGGTCAGCAGCAGGATTTAGGGGCCTGAGGACAAATGTCAGCTGGAGGATCCTCCGGTGAGCTCCTGGGGCCAGGGGAGGCTGTAATTAGAAAGCTCCAGGCAGCATTTCGGGAGAGCTAGCCAGGCTGTGCCGCACAGAAAGGCTGCTCGCGCCGGGTTCGGCCAGTCATACCGGCCAGGACCCTTGAAAGCGTGATGAACAGCTCAACAAATGGGTGAAACGCTTTAAGGGGGGGATGGGAAAGGACAGGCTTCTCTAATTAGAAAAGAGGTTTGCACTTAGTCACCCAGTGTAGCGCCTGGGGCCCTAACTCCAGACACTGCTGTGCAAAGGCTGACAGCTCTCTCAGACACCAAGCTGTCAGCCTGGGCTTTGTAACCAGAGACAGTTTCCACAGGGGAAAATAACCCCTGTGCTCCTCACCCTTCTACACCGGCACTTCCAGTGGGGAGCGGCAGAGCACCAGCGCGACCCCGGGTAGGCAGCACCGGAGCTCCAGAGACATCTGCCCCATGGCACGTCCGGGCCAGCACCTCTCGGGCGCTGGAGGTTCACAGAGACCCTCGTTGATTAAATAAGTGAGACCAGCTCCGGTTCCATGGGAACCATCGTTAGGAGCTCCCTGTTTCAGACTGCTGCCTTCGGAGCGCAGCTGAGGAGCTCCCAAGTCCGGGGACGCAGGTCCGAGCCAGGCTGTAGCAGGCAGCAGCAAGGGCAGGCACGTTGGGCGGCTGGCGGTGCCTCCGCATCTCTATGACAAGGCTGGATACGGCCCCTCTCAACTCAAACTCACTGAGACGGTGACTCTTCCACGGCAGCTGAAAAACAGAGGGCAAGGACCAAGAATAAGCCGCAAGCCGCCATGTCCACAAAGCTACAGGGAGCAGTGCCCTGCCCCAGGCAGGCCAGGTACCCAACACATGGGCACTGCAATCCTTGTCCCGCTACCCCAGGAAGCCACTGCAAGGCCTCAGTAGTGGCACAAACAGGAGGCGATGCCCAGCACAAGCAGGAGGAAATGCAGTCTCTTGAGACTTGTGCCCTCCTCCTCCTCTCCAGCACGCCTGGTTTCTCCCAGTTATTCCTGTGTTTGCAGTGGGATGGAGAGAAGGGCGCAGCAGCGGCCTCACGATAAAGTGGGCAGAAGCCCAAGTCAGTCGAAAACGGTGTTGGCCACATGGGAGGAAACCGCAGAGCGGCGCGGAGCTGCCGCCCCAAAGGTGGAGCACCGCTCGCCTGTGCCAGCACCCTCTCTGGGCCAGATCACAGCCAGAGCTGACAGCAGCAATGACATCAAACGTGTCACCGGCTCTTTTCTCTCTGGAGAGGTCTCCAGGCAGACGGAGCTGCATGAAAGCCCAAAGTCAGATCTCCGCTTTCTACAGAGCTCTCGATGCTTTTTGCATCCTGGTCACTGAGGGATGCTGGAGCAGGCGAGGCTGCTGCCCTGACACCGCTGCTGCTGAGTTTGTACTTCCCATACTGGGAAGGAAAGTCGAGTTTTCGGACTGGCTAGTGCAGAGAGACAGCAGCAGGGCTACGTGCTCAGGCCCTGCTTTTACAGTGCTGCAGGTGGGAGCCCACAAACCAGCTGCCACGAAACGCAGGGTGACTCTGGCAGCGGAAGGATAGAGCAGCCTGTAGCCTTCCTGCAGAAACAAAACCCTTTTACTCCCATGACAAATGCCCTTCTTGTTCCTGAGCCCGTGGACTCGGCCGTTCCCCATCCCCTTCACGTGGCAGCGCACATCATGTGAGAGCTCAGCACTCGCAGGGGAGGAACGGGAGCCACGGCTGATTCCACTGCGCTGGGGCAGTTAGCCGGGCCTCCTCCCCTCCAGGGTGTAATTAGCCGCCTTGAAGTGGGCTGGGACTGGAATCCCGCAGCCCAGTGCTGAGGCCATAATCAGCACAGCAGAGGAGGAAGAAAGGCCCCTCCAGCAGTCTGGGCCAGGCTCCCATCGTACATCCAGGCAACGGAAGGGCAGGTCACGCCACGGGCACGTTTTAACCGCGCAACGATGCTGCCTTTGGCCCAAGCAGAGAGGAACCACAAAACCATTCGCTATCTTTTCCAAACCACAGTGGAAATCCAGCAGCCAAAATGACGCCTCAAATCTCAGCTTCTATTTCAGCAGCATCAATTAGAGAGCTGCTCTTTTTGGATACTCGGTGGACCGCCAACACACCAGCTCCCCACCAGCCGCAGCTTGGCCAGCCCACCTGTCTGGGAGTGCACGATACTGCCTCTGCCATCTCTCTGCTCCCCTAGCCCAGTGGAAGTGGGAGTGTCACAGTGCTGCACAGCAAAAGGGGAATTTTTATGGGCTTCAAGTTATTTCTGTTCATCTACAGCTCTAGAGGGACGAGAATAACACAGAGCTTAAATGCCAGGGTTACTCGGTACAGCTTGAGTCACAAGGCATCGTGTCTGGCTGGGCCCTCATGGCAGCAATCACAGTAACAAAGCATCTACTCACGCTTTACTGCCAGCAGCGTGTTCCCGTGGCAGCAGGCTACGGAGGTCACCAGGTACGGATGTGTCTCCTCCAGCTGCACTGGCTTCGGCGCTCCCGTTTCCTCATCCTTCCTGCCCAGGCGTCCCCTGGCTCCTTTCCCCCACGTGCACACCTCGCCGTCTGCAGAGGAATATACACACCTTGCTGCACACAGAGCCCACCAGCAAACAGGCCTCCCGTCTCCCTCACACCGCCCTGGGCTATGTCCATGGCCTGCCTTAGCCACAGCATGGACTGCACGCAGAAGAAAGCCAGGGCCTGCTGTAGCCCAGGACACAGGAGCTTCAGCCTCACCTGCTCCGATGGCCACAGTGAAGGCATCCCCACAAGCCACCACGGTGACCTTCATCGCCTGGAGCCCCACAACCAGGTGGGGTATGCGGCTGTTGCGGCAGGAGTTGGTGCCCAGTTGCCCGTGCTGGTTGCTCCCAAAGGTGTAACACTGGCCAGAGGCTGATAACAGAGACAAGAGAAACAACTGGGTGTCCCCCGAGGATGAACCGAAGCCCCTGAACCCCGTCGCTCTCTACCATGCTGAGCATCCTGCTCCACAGAGCTCCAACGTCGGGATCAGGGTGCCTCTTGAGGCTCTCTGAGGCCTCCACCCATGGCAAACAGAGGCAGGACCACGAAAATGCAGGTCCCCCCTCAGGGATTTGGGCACACACCCCTCACCTGTGACTGCAGCCGAGTGTGCTGTGCCGATGTCAGCACACACAATCGGCTCTCGGTTCAAGGGGGACGACTGGGCACACGTGAACACGGTGGCCTCTTCCACCTGGTCCTCCGGCGAAGGCTCCTCTGCTGAGCTGATCTGATCTAGGCCCAGCTTGTTACACCTGCGCAGGGAAAAGCACAGTTCAGAGGTGGCCCGATGCAGCCTGGCACAGACACCCCAGGGACAAATCCTGCCCTAGCATAACCACACCGCCAGCAGTGAGATGCTGAGAAGTAGGATCACACAGAAATGTCTTTTAGAGCCCCTTGGTCCCTCTTCCTGGGCTGGACAGAGATGGACGGGCAAGCTCTGGAGCACAGACCCTCACCTCTCTTACCTGTTGCTCCCACAAGCAAGAATCTGGTTCTTCACTGTGAGGAGCATGGAGGAATCGATGCCGCAGATGACCCTCTGAGCCTCGTGCTCCGGTGGGACTGTGACCTGCTGGGGGGAGTTGTGGCACTCCAGGGTACCCAGCCCAAGGCGACCTGCAGGAGGAACAGAGCAGGGCGCAGCTGACGGCAACACACAAACCGAGCACACCCCCGTGAGCAACTGCATCGACGTATAGCTGCTGCAAGAGCCCAGCCTGGGACCTGTTGCCACAGAGGGCAGTGAAACCCAAAGCACGGGGGCCCTGGTATGCGGTGAAGCAGCTGCAACTCTTCCACACCCACCTAGCGTGGCACATCTGGAGAGGACTGCGGGCAAGCAGGGCCAGCGAGGGGAGTGGGACCAGGCAATGGAAAGCACAAGCCCTGTTTTGCAAAGCAGACATCTCTTACCATTATCCCCCCTGCCCCAGGCAAACACTTCCCGTTCGTTGGAAACCGCCAGGACGTGAGATGCGCCACAGGCCACCTGCACCATCTCGTAGCCCAGCAGGGCCTCCACGATCTTGGGCTGGCAGGGGAAGAGCAGCAGCCGTCAGCCGAGACCTCCCAGCCTGCCCGGCTGCTCCCATCCCTCCCACCCAGCCCCCCCAGTCNTTTTTTTTTTTTTTGTTCCAAACAGTCTTCAAAGGGTTTAGAGACTACGTGCACATAGCACAGAAGATAATGCAAACATCTCTGGGGCGGAAGAAAGCAGCCAGCACAACGGTTTGGAGAGGGAAAAGGTTCAGCCGAAGGGTTGGGATTCGCCCCCCTGCCCATGTGGGGAGTGCCAGGGGCTGTTAACGCACGCTCTGAGCAGGCAGGGGCTTGGCGCAGGATGCGTTGGCTGGAAGGCTCTCGTGCAGAGGGGCTGTGAGCTATCGGCTACGTATTCGTTAAGGTGTGGAGAGACCAGGATCTCCACATTTTGCCCGGCCCCTGCTGTGACCTGCTGTTAGATCTGACACCTCGCCACAGCGAGTCTCATTCTCATTATCTTCTTCAAGTGAAAAGCACCATTTGTTGGGACCTGGCTGCTGCTCCCAACTGGTCTCCCCGCCCCAGCAATAAGCACCGAGCAGCTCAGCTCTGGACGGAGCAGGAACGAACGAGCCAGCTGACCACAGTGACAAATGGCACCAGTCCCCGGGCTCGGCTGGAAGCCATCGGCTGCTGCCACATCCGAGGGCAGGCGAGGAAAAAGCTGGAAGGGAGCAACGAGCCCTCAGCCCTAGTGTTCTGAGCCAATCGGAAACACACAGCTCTTCTTTAAATACTGGCTCTTTTGAAAAATAACTTTTCTCAGTGAACCTTGGCAGCTGCAGGCCAAGAGCGAAGCAGGCAGGTGTGTGATTGGAGGCAGCCTCCAAGCTGGGCGCCTGCCAACAGCAACCACAAGGCAGCTCTTGACTTCCCCCACGCTCAAAGGGATCATTGTGTAGGGGGGGGGGAAGAGAAAAAGAGAGGCAGGTTGGGTCTTTTAAAACCCGCAGTGACAGGGAGAGGAGGGGGAGGGAGTCAGATGCCAGAGCATGCCTGGGATGTACATCCCTGGAGCTGGGATGAGCCCTCTCACATGGAGCAGAAGGCAGGATCCATCCTCTACCCTGGGGAAGCAGCGCACCCAGCACCCTCATGACAAACCTGGCTTACGTCCGTGAAGTTTCCATGCCCCAAACAGCCATTACTGCCGCTGCCGAAAGTCATAATTATCCCTCTATCTGGAAAAGCAGAAAGAAGTCGTGTTACTGGCACACGTGAGGCCCTGCAAGGCGCACACGCAGCCCGTGGGGCTGGCTGTGGCTCCCAGGACAGCAGTTCTGCTTGCACCCACCCGGACTCATAACTTGCTGGG
Source organism: Aramus guarauna (assembly GCA_013400195.1). Classification (NCBI taxonomy): domain Eukaryota; kingdom Metazoa; phylum Chordata; class Aves; order Gruiformes; family Aramidae; genus Aramus; species Aramus guarauna. The sequence goes on along the minus strand of VXBL01001184.1, from coordinate 8,840 downwards.
GGGGGAGAGAGGCCTTCAGTGACCTTCCAGAGAGCAGCAGCCTCGTTGTGCTGCGACAACTCGCCAAACAAACAGGAGATGATAGGAGAGCGCCGAGATAACATTATTGCAGCTGTATACGCAGGAGCTGCTAACTCCACGGTCTGTCAAGGTGTTAAATAAACAGAGGCTCTCACTGAGCAGCCACCCAGCAGAGGGGTGGCAGGAAATGCCAAATGCTTTATAGGACAAACACATGCCTACAAAGTTTGCCAGTTGCATATCTGTTGTTTGCTGCCCTGATCCCTGGCAGAAGTGCAAAGACGGCTTCCAGAGGACCATTGGGAGGGCTTTGCTCCACAAACACGGCCTCGGGCTGGTGTGTGTGCTCCCCTCCCAGCCAGAACGCCTCCAGGTTCACTCTGAGAGGGCTTCAGACCCTGCCTTCCTGTGGCTGAGGACAACTGGCCATGCAGGAGCTCACGGTGACGTCTCTCTGCAACAACAGTCACCGCTGGTCACTGCTTGTGTCTGTGTCACACTCACAGAGTATGTGACAGAGAAAGGCTGAACTTCCCAGATGCTCCTCACACTGCAGTCCCCACTGTACAGGTCAGGTCTGGCTTCAGGTGACACCAATGCAGCCAGGACAACAAACAGAGGAGAATTGTGGCCCTCTCCACACCAGACAAACCTTTGGGACCAAGTTGACCAGTGTGGCATCGCAGGAGGACCACGCCTGCCATTTCTGACCCCTTCTTGATGTTACATGACAGGCCACAGAGGCTTTTGTGTCACCCCAGCCCAGTGCATCCTTCAGGTTCCTCTCTGAGCAGGGCTCCCCAGGCGGTGGTGCCGCATTTGCAAGCCAGCTGCCAGGCAGAGGGGTCTGGGACTCAGCCAGGCGAAGGCAGGAGGCAGCAGCTCACCTGTGAGGCAGGCTGTGAAGAGATCACCGCAGGACACGTGTTTGATGGTCACGCCAGACTGGCCCTCCAGAAAGCGGGACACAAACTGAGGCTGGAGCTGCTCGGTGGCTCCTGGGAGAGAAGGGCCTCCCGCAGCACCCATCGGGGGAGCCTGGCGGAGAGAAGCCATGTCAGCTGCTGCACCTTTGCGCAGCAAGAGCTGGGCTGGAGCATTCAGACGAGCCCCTTCCCACAGGCTTAGCAGTGTCACCGGCACCCTGGACTGGACTGCGGTCCTGGGGGACGCAGCGCCAGGGCCTACGCAGTGAGCACAAACGTCTCCTCCTCTGAAATCGCACATCTGAGGCTTCCACGGCCGCTGCCTGCCACAGGTTCCCCATCACTCACCTCCCACATGATAAGCCGCCCCGATTTGGTGACCCCAGCCTTCTGCGTCCTGCCGGCAGACACCTGCACCACTTCGGTGTTAAGCATGGGCAGGCGGAGCGGGGTGGTGATCCCGCTCCCCCAGGTGTAGATGGATGACAGCGGAGGAGGGATTCCTGTCCGGGCTGAACCACCTCGAATACCTATGGGTCAAAGAGAAATCATCAACGCAGATCCCTGACTCTCCTCCCACAGGAAAAGAAACAACAGGAGCCAGTCTGGGTGCCAGCAGAGTGGCCTGCCAGCCAGCAGAGCCAGACCAGTGCCAGTCCAAGGCTGGCAAGGGGCTACTGGGGAGCTCCCAGCCAGGGCTGAGAGAAGCACATGGGAACAACTCCTTGTATTTCATCCCAGAATTGAGGGAAGCGGCACCACGGCAGCTCTAGCCTAATTGGTACCAGTGCCAGCTGCATTGCCCTGCGCTGGGACGTCCTCCCTCAGCACTCCCAGCTGGTTCCCAGCCTTTGCTGAGAACAGCAGAAACTTGATTCAAGGGTTTGAAACCTAGAAGAGGCAGCTGGAGAAGAAACACTACTTGGTCCCCAGAGCCGAGGTGTCCATGAGCTCCTCCAGGGCTCAGGGAAGGTGATGTCTCTTAACTTCCTCTCTCCAGAAGCTCGAGTGCCTCTCTGATCCCCTGACATCCAAAGGAGAGGGTCCTTCCAAAAGGAACTGTGTTGAACAGACCATGCCAGGACTCACCCCTCGGTCTGGCACTGCTCACTCGTCCCCCCGTGCGGCTGTGGGTCACTGTTGGCACCGGAGCCAAGGGTTTTTCAGGCCTGCCAAACCAAAATCCAGTCCTTAACGTCAGCTCGGGCCCAGAGGTCCTGCAGAGCTCTGGATCACAGAAGGTCTGAGCAGAGCTACAGCATAAGCCATGGCTGAATAGCTCACAGAATCGTCTCGGTAGGTGCTTTAAACCACCTGAGAGAGGGGAGTTGGCATCAGTTCACTTCCCCCTGAGCTCACAACTCTCTATTCACTATTCATGTGATGACAAACCCGCACCTGCCGTGGCCCCGAGCCAGAGGGCCAGGCTCGGCCCACAGCAGCTGCACGTTGGGTAACGCAGGAGAGCTGCATGTGGACGACGCTCCCTTCGGAGCTTGTAACGGAGGCAGTGAGCCTGTCAGACATGCTGTGAGCTGTGGCAGCCCCTCCCAAGGGACACTAAAGCGGCAGCATCACTTGCCTTCTCATTTTGACACTGCCCACATCAGTGTAGAGGTTCAGAAGAGGCCGAATGCAGATGGCCTGGGCCATGATCTCATTCAGCTGGGGTCGCTTGGAAGGATCCAGGTTCAGCATGCTGAGGATGAGCTGGCGCAGGTCGGGGCTATATCTATCCGATATTGGGGCAAACGTCCCGCTCATGATCTTCAGTACTAAGGCAGGAAGATTCTGGAGAGAAAACAAGAGAGAGACATACAGTGGCTGGGCAGGCAGAGGCGAGGCCGAGGAGCAAGATGTTCTCAGCACTGCCCTCTGCCTTCACACCTCCAGGCTCAGTGAGAGTGATCCGATCATGCATTTTCACCTCTCTAAGAGGCGACAGCTCCCTGCGCTGCATGTAAACCGTATCCCCCTTACCGCAGCTTCGAAAGCCCTCTTGAGACTGGCGAGCTCGTACAGCACACAGCCCAAAGCCCAGATATCACTCTTCTGGTTGTAAGGCTTCCCTTCACAGAGCTCTGGGGAGATGTAGCACGGAGTTCCCACAACCTAGAAGAGATGAAGAAATCTGCTGTGACGCTGTGAAACTGGGGCAGGGAGGTGGAAAAAGAAAGGCTCAGTTTAGAGCCCAGTGCACAGGCTGGCTAGAGCACCGCCAACGAAAGCTTAGTGGAGCTGGGCTTTTGTTCCCTGATGTCAATGTCTGGCTGACAATCTCAGCAAAAAACATGAGGATTTGCCTTTCTGGTGACCTCCCTTGCACATACAGAGATTACCTCTAATTTTGCTCCTATCCACTTGAAAGAATCAGAGCCCAGAGCAATGAGCGTGATACAAACGTCTAGTCAGATTAAACCGGGTGGTGAAGGATACTCAAGTCTCAAGCAGAGAGAGAAGATTAAGACAAGGCAGGATGACGGGGCACAGGCAGGAATTCAGTTGCCAAGTATGTGTCAGACGAACCTGCAAACACTACTCCTCCCACTGTGACAGCGGGAGGAACCCTGCCTACCCTCACCAGTGGGCCCAGACACCCCATCCTCTCCCAGGCTTGGGCAAGCAGGTCTTGGGCAGCCAAGTCCAGAGTGTCCAGCCCACTGCCATGGTGGTAAGTAGTTTCCCCTGCAAAGCCAGCAGCTCACCGTGTAGGCTTTACTCTTGCTGCTCAAGATTTTGGAGATGCCAAAGTCTCCGATCTTGACAATCATGCGATGTTTGTCCAAGAGGATGTTCTGGGTCTTCAGGTCGCGGTGCAGGATCTGCTTGGTGTGGACGTGGTGGAGAGCCAGGAGGATCTGCACGAAGAAGTGCAGGATGGTGTCCTCATCCAGCAAGGAGTTACAGCGCTTATGAATGAACTCCGCTAGCGTGCCCCCTGCAAAGAACAACAAAGGGTTATCAGCAAGGGTGGCTGCACAGGGCAGCGCAAGCCCAGCCTAAAACCCAGGAGGGTTTAGCCACAGTGTCTTAACAATCCAAGCACATGGGAAAAAGCACATCTTGGGGGGACAGGCAGCACATCCTCCAATGCTCCTGAGACCATACGGAGAACAATGGCAGCACAGTTGGTGGGGCGAAGAAACAGCGAGAGAGAAGTTACTGTTGACATATTGTCAAAGGCAGCAGGAAAAGAAACGCTAAAATTACAGCTCTCAGAGGAAGACATAAACCTCGATGGCAGAACAAGATAAGCCTGTTCTGCAAAAGAGAATTCTTGCAGTCCGAGAGGCCACGTGGCACGGAGAGGCCCCTGTTGAGAAGGGGAGGTCCAGGTTCAGGGCTCACATACAACTTTTAACAAACCCTCACGCAACTGTTGACTTCATCTTAAACTCCACAGCAAATCTCATCAGAAATCACGCCTTCCCACACAGAGCTGTGGGACCAGCAGCGTGGCTGAGAGCTGACACAGGAAAATGTATGTGAAACCTAAGCCAAGGGCAGATGGTAGCACGCTTGTCAGTGACAGAGGTGTTAGAAAACTCTTTGTTTTGGGTATGATTAGCAGGCGTAAGGCATATCATCACAGAATGGTTGAGGTCGGAAGGGACCTCGGGAGGTCCTCTGGTCCGATCCCCCGCTCAAGCAGGGCCACTGACAGCTGTTTGCCCAGGACCACGACCTGTCTTTTGAATATCTCCAAGGTTGGTGACTCCAAAATCTCTCTGGGCGGTCACTTGGCTCATGGTCAACTTGGTGTCCACCAGGACCCCCAGATCCTTTTCTACAAAAATGTCTGTTCNCGTTGCCATGGCGACAGAGCCCGTGCGCCTTGTTGCCATGGTAACGCGGCCTGCGGCTTCTCACCCCGCGGTGCCATAGGCCCGGCGTTCCCCCCTCCCGCGTTGCCAGGGTAAAAAGGCCTGGAGAACCCCCCTTCCCCTTCCCCTTCCCCTTCCCCCCCGCCCGGTGCCCGCCGGCGCCCCCGGGCCGCCCTCACCCGAAGGCCCCT
>VXBL01001181.1:452790-494139 GCA_013400195.1 Aramus guarauna | reverse complement strand
AGCAGGATGGGGTGGACTGGTCGCTCTGGGGGGTTTCCCTCCCACCCAAGGACTTGCCAAGCAAGACAGCACTTTGGGTGACCCCCAGACCCCCCTTCCCCACGCTATCCCGGCCCTGCTGAGAACCCCCGTCCCCGGCTGGGCGTCCCTTGGGGCCGTGCAGTGGGGCGGCATCGCCGGTACCCTTGCTTGCCCTTGAGTTAANCACCCGCAGCTGCCGCCTTCCAGCACCCGGCACCCCCAACCCTGTCGAGTTTTGGCCTTTTAAGGGCATCTTGGACCATTCTTGTGAATAAAAGGGGTTTGGGGTCAGCGACGCACCCCGCTGGTGGTGGGGTGACCTCTGGGGATGGGGGGGAAGGAAAGGTCCTCTACGGGCATGGCCGGTGGCTGGTGCCACCCCAGGCTGGGCTGGTGGCCGTGTGGGACATCAGGGGCTTGTCAACAAGGTGGGTGAGCACCAGCGCAGCTCTTGGTTGAGCTGAGGCCGGCACGGAGGCTGTGGAGCAGCCTGGGTGATGCCATGGGGCCGAGCACAGCGTTGGGCACCGTGTCACCAGCACCCTGCTCAGCCCAGCACCGGGATCACCCGGCTGGGAGGAGGCTCCAGGGCTGGGAGGCGTGTTGGGGTCTGCAGCCCTGGAGATGGCTCTGAGGGGCGGCTGGAGCCCCCCAAGTCCCCACCACCCTTGCTATCTCCTGCTTACTGGGGGGGGTGTCCCATATTTCACCCCAGGCCTGTAGGTTTGGGAAAAAGATATAAGCAATGGCCCATCTTCTGCCAGCAGTTCTGCTCCACAGGGACCGGTGGGGTTTGCTTTTCCTTTAGCGCCAAGTCCAAAACTCTTTTGGGGTGCAGGAGATGGCTCGAGTGGGTGTGCGTTCCCATTTTGGGGTCTTGTCTTCCCATTTAACGCCCCCTTTGACAAGGAGAAGGTGGGGGGAGCCCAGCGGCGAACCGGGGGCTTCACCGATGCATCGTGAAAGGGTGCGATCCTCAGGGTGAGGGTTTGGGATGGCTGCTCCAGTGCGCAGGGGCACGGCTGGGTTAACCATCCCGACTTCCATCTCGGCACGGGGTGGGGGGGTCTCTGGGGTAAAGCTGCTTTTTTTTGTGGGTAACGGCCAAGCGTGGAAGTGGAGGGTCACCGCCCCACGTGGCAGAGCGGCGGCAGCTGGAGTTTGCCAGAGCCCAGCCAGGTTTCCGGCCATGGTGTCCCTCCAGGGAGGGCTGTGCAAAGCTGGATCCCCCCCTCCAGCTGTGATACCCCCCCAGCTGGGGGAAGCAGCAGGGTCCCCAGGGGTCCCCACGGCTGGCTGGGAGGGTGCAGAGTCCCTCCCTGACCCAGGCCCTGTCCCCTCTGCCACGCACCACAGCACCGGGATGTGCCACCAGGGCCACAGCGTCCGGGGGATTTGGTGACACCTGGGGCTGCCGGGACCCCGTCGCTGCTCCCAGAGGCCGGGGCATGGGAAGGGTCCCGCACCCGCGTTTGTGCAGCCCCGGCCAAAACGGCACATGGCCCACATGGCCGGGGCTGGCAAAGCTCCCTGGAGTGGCCCACTGCAGGGGCTGGGCGATGGCTCGGGGCAAAGGTCCCTGCTCCTGCCCGGGGGAAGGTCTCCTTCTCCTCACGCTCACACGTCGGGCAGAGCCCGGCCATCCCTTCCAGGCTGGGTGGCCATGGCAAGTCCCTGCAGGCTCTGGGAACGGGCCATGGGGACGCTGGCAGGGCAGCGCCCAGACACCGCACCCGGCAGCTTCACCCTGGGGAGCCCTTGGTCCCCCCGGCCATCATGAGTTTGTGTGGGAGGACTATGCCGAGCTGTGCCGTCACCACCTCCAAGGGGGGGGGAGAGTCAGAATCACAGACTGGTTGGAAGGGACCTCCCAGCCCACCCAGTGCCACCCCTGCCATGGCCAGGGACACCCTCCACTAGCCCAGGTTGCCCAAAGCCCCATCCAACCTGGCCTTGAACACTGCCAGGGAGCCAGGGGCAGCCACAGCTTCTCTGGGCACCCTGGGCCAGGGCCTCAGCACCCTCACAGGGAAGGATTTCTGCCTCAGATCCCATCTCCATCTCCCCTCCTTCAGCTTCAGGCCATTCCCCTTGTCCTGTCCCTCCCTGCCCTTGTCACCAGCCCCTCTCCAGCTTTCCTGGAGCCCCTTTAGGGACTGGAAGGGGCTCTAAGGTCTCCTCAGAGCCTTCTCTCCTTGAGTCGAGGAAAGCCCTGGCACGCTAGCATCCTCCTGCAGCAAGTGGGCACTACAGGACTGGCACACGCACCTCCTGGTGATAGCGAATGTGGGCCACCACCTCTGAGACTCCTCATCCTGCTTCAGCCTGGGAGGTGTCACCTTGTCCTCGCGGCATCTTGGAGTGGTTCCCATCTCCCAGGACATGTCACCTCGGGGTGGGATCCACACAGACAGAACTTCTTGGGGTGGATTCCAAGGTCCACTTCTGCCAGTCCTGAACTCCCCACCCTGACCATCCCAGGGTAATGAGCTTCCCTGGAGGTGGGGGACCTCTGTGTCTCAGTGACACCCCACCGCACTCACCTCCATCTCCCCCCAGCATCAGCACAACCATAGGCACTGCTGCCATTGGGTGCCATGGCCACAGGGAGGCAAGGGACTCGGTGTGCCACAGCGACCCACAGATCTTGGTCATCTACATCCCTGGCACATCCCTGGCACCTTGCCTGGAGGAGATCCCGGTCCCCATGGGTGCCCCAACTCTCCTCAAGTGTTGGCTGAGAAAAGCAAGGCAGATGTTGGGCAGGTTGGATGTGCTGTGACACCTTCTCCCATCAACCATCCTCGGCCTGGTGTGTAGGTGACAGCCAGGACACCTTGCTTAGGCACGGCCCTGGTGGTACAGGGGCACCAGTGGGTCCCTGCGGGACGGTGTGGGGCTGGGAGGACTGTGTGCACCCAGGGATAACGCTCGGCGGGCTGTGCTCTCGCTGTGTCCTCATGTCCCCATCATGTCCCCGTCACGTCCCCGCCGTGTCCCCACTCGCTGACCTGCCAGCCCCACGCAGGCGCCAGCTCCCTGTGCCGGGAGCGTGGGCTTGCTGGGGTGCCGAAACCCCAGCCCGGCCGGCGGGTCCAAGGGTGACCGAATCGCTCATAAAATTGCCCGTTACCCCAGGCGCTGCAGGAATAGCAGCGGGTGCTGGTGCCTTGGCAGAGCTCTGCCGAGCTATTTTCAGCCCGCGGGGACATTTCCCTCGTAAGCGATAGCCCAAGGAAGCCGGTGAGCGCGTGTGCCGGCGGGGGCTGGCGGAGGGGCCGGGGACTCTCCGGCCGGGCACCCCGAGCCAGGCTGGGGTGTTGGCAGCGGCAGCGCAGCCCCGGTGCCAGCCGGGCGCGTGGCTCGACCCTGCCCACCTCCCCGCTCACAGGGGCATGCCGTGGAAAAGGACTCGGAGCCGCGCGGCCCCATCCCAGAGTGATGGCCCAGCTGGGATCCCCTGTCCTGACCCCCGGGTTGGGTACCGCTGCTTGCCATGGCCCGGCAGCGCCTCTGCTTGGACGTGCCCAAGGATTTGAGGATCTTGTGGGACAATGGATCATCAGGCATTAAAATCCAGGTTGACAAGTTCAAGGGCCCTCCCTGTCCTGCCCAGGATGGGGAGTCTTCACCGGGAAGGACTCGCATTGCGTGCGTGGATGATGTCCCTTGGGGCCACCGGGGAAGCCCTGGGGTGGGTTGGTGAAGCTTCTCATGGCTGGAAGGCCAGGGACAGGACTAGCGTGACCTCGCTGGAGTTGCTCCTCTGGAGGAAGGCTCCTCCAGCCCCCAGCCATGGTGCAGTGCTTCCCTCAGGTCCTTCAGCGTCCCCGGCGACTGCAGACCCCAGGAGGGACAGCACAGGGAGATGTTCCTGGACGTCCAGCGTGACATCTGCCTGTGCTGAAATAGGTGCTGCTGTCTCACTGGCTGCTCACTTACAGACCCAGACCTCCCCCCAGCCAGGGTGTCATGGCTGTTTTATCTTCCACCAGCCTGATCTTCGTGTCTTCTGCAAGTCAGGAGTTCATGTTTTCTTCCAAATCTTTAAGGCGGGTGCTCTGTGGGCAGATGGTTGAAAAAACACCCTGCAGAAGTGACTCCCCGTTTCCATCTTCATATTTAGAAAGCACCGAACCTGGTTTTAATCCCTTTGGTACATCCTGGTTGGGTTTCTTTACGCTTTATTAATCAAAATATGATGCAGTTATAGATGACTAGTTTTAGAAATCAAATAAATTTATTTTCTTTTTCAACTAAACTTAAAATCTCCTCCACAAATGAGGTCAAGTTAGTCTGACAAAGCTGTTTCCTATACCCTCATTGGGCTCTGCGTTGAAAAAAACTGGAAAATATTTGCTTTTTGTTGGTGCCTTGGGATCACGAAGCCTCTGGGATGGGATGCTGTGGCTGGGCATCCTCGGCTTTGGAGTGCATGAGGGGCTGGACAGCAAACTCCATCCTTGTGCTTGTGTCCTCTGGGCTTCTTGAGCCACTTTGGAAGGCTTTCCTTTCCCGCTCGGTGAGGGTGTTGGCCTGGCCGGCTCCAAGCTGGTGCCAGAGCCGGGCTCCCACCTGCCCTGGCACTCGTGGTGCTTGGCATCGGAGCCGCTGAAGGGTGATAAAACACCGGGTGCTTCCTGCGGGGCTCGGCAGCAGCACCGGGCTCTGCTGGGATGGTGCGGAGTGGGAAACTGAGGCATGGGAAGAGAGGGGAGGAGATGCTGTCCTCTGCCGCTCTTCGGCTGGGTGCCCAGGGGTGGGCTGCAAGGCTGGGGTGCCCAGGCGAGGGGCACAGCCCTCGCTTTGCACTGCCCTGGCCCTGCCTCCCGCCTGGAAAGGGTTCCCGGTTGCAGAAAGGTCAGGCTCACGGGGCTAATCCACCTTGACTTACTTTTTCCAGCAGCCAGGCTGGTGGCTGGCAGCAGCACGGAGCATTGTCATCCCCCGGGGTCTGTCCCAGCAGATCCCCACGCGGCAGCCGACGGCCGACCCTTGCCTGGGGTAGGGCCAAGCGTCTCAGAGCTGCAGCGCCTTTGGGTCCAGCCACTTTCCGTGAGGTTTTAAAGGGCTTCGTGGGAACAAAGCACAGCTTGCAGGCTTTGTTCAGCCCTGCCTTTCCCCCAAAAGGAAGGGACAGACAGGTTTAGGGTGCAAGCTCCTCCCGAAACCCCACTGGGATCACAAGGGGAGAGCAGGACTTGCAGGAGCCGGAGGATAACTCGCCAGCGTGCCGCGGGGGCCGGGATCCCGGCAGGGGAAGAGGGCATGCGAAAAGCCATCCCCGGGTGCAGAGCTCCTATTTCTGCCGGAGGGGGAGAGCGTCCCTCCCAGGGCCACCTGTGCCCATCTGTCCCTCCTAGCCAGCCCCAGCGCTCCTCGGGGACCGTCCCTCCTGCAGGACCCATTTCGGCACCATGGCGTTGCTGTTCCATACGGCCCCGTGCAGGGATGGAGGTGACACCGCGGCAGGGTCACGTTCACCCCGCTGGGAGCCATCCCCGTGGGCGTCACATTGGGGGCAGGCAGGGACAGCACAGACCCTCTGGGAGGTCAGGTCCTCAAGGGGAGCGGGGCGATGCCTCCTCTCCGACGCCACCCGGCCGCTTGACACAACGCAGGGCGCGAACAAGGGGAGCCCCGGTGTCACTTTACACCGTGGCTGTCCCCGTTCCCTCCCGGAGCCCACGGGGACCCGCACGACGCGCCCCGGGTGCGGATGTCACCCTTGGCTGGCAGCGGGGCGAGGGGCTGGGGCCAGCGGTTGAGGGGGCTGGTGCTTCACCATCTGCACCCCGCCGAGCTGCTCCTTCCGATTCCCCCGTACAGTTGCTGGGCCGTATTTTTAGCCTCTGGTGGATGCACGGAGGGTGTTAAGCCCGTAACCTTCGGCCCATTTCGCTGCTCATCGACCGGCCATCTGCACATCAGCACAATTTGCCTTGTGATGGATTTGGAGACCATATAGGGAAAACAGGAGGGAGAAGGAGGTGGAGAGGGGAGAGGGACTTTATATAAGACCTTGAAGGTCACAGGAAATAAAGCCGGTGACAGCATGCCGGCAGGAACATCCCAGTCGGAGCGCCTGGGGAATATTCCCCTTCTCCTGCAGGAGACGGCTCACAGTGGGCACTGGGGTTGCCGTTGCACCCGGCCGTGGTGGGTGACAGCCCCTCTCACCCCCTGCCTTGGGTCAGGGGGGACACACAGACCCCAGATAAAGCCCCTGGGATGCACAGGGTCTCCTCTGCCTGGTCCTGCTCCCCCCCTCCGCCCCCCTGACCCTCCCCAAATGCCCACCTGAGGACCCACGCTCCCCTCCCAGCCCTCCAGGTCACCAGCTATTTTGGGGCCAAGCTGAGACTATCCCTGTCCCCATCAGCTGAGGGGACCCTCAGGAGACCCAGGCTGGTCTTCAGCCCACCAGGGCCAGGCAGGGCCATGCTGGCCCCTGGCTTTGCAGGTCAGATGTAGCACATTCCCCTTCAAGCGGCTCCTGAGGGGTCCCTGGGGGAAGGTGACCCAAAGGAGAGGGGTGCTCTGGGTGGGAGCTGCCCACAGCCTGTCTCCCTCCAGCTGGGAGCTGAATTGGGAGCCCGTAGGCACATGCAAGCCACATACCAGCAAAGGACGGAGGAGGTCGGCGAGGGCAGAGCAAGGGTGACCCTCGCATCCGGTTTCGGCAGGGCAAGAGGCCGCGGCAACGGCGGCAGCTCCACCGTGCCAGGCTGCACATGAGAGCAACTGGAAACCCTGGCAGGCCGAGGTGCAGCCCGTCCCTCCCAGCCGCCTGCCGCTGGCATGGCTCATCCCTCAGCCGCCTGAATCCCAACTAATGGCACCGCCATCCCCGGCACAGATAGAGATGCAACCGCCTGCTCGGCATCCCCGGCCATAGCAAACTGGCTTGAGTGATCTGGGGCTGGCACCACGCTTGACTCCAGCTCAGCTCCTTCTGTGCTTGGTCACTGCGGTCACCCACGGCCAAGCCCGGCGAGCCTCGGTGCCACAGTTTGCCGCGGCCAGCAGCACCCTGCCAATGCTCTGCAGGACACGGTGGCCCCGCGACTCCCCGGTACGGACGCGGTGCGGGAGCTGGAGGAGAGGGCTGGCCGCCAGCCGGTTGGCCGTGCCTGGAGCTCGCCGTGCCCGGCGCTGCCTGCTCTTGTCCCTGCGGCCTGGGTGGAGGTGGCATTTTTTTTTCCTGGTTGGCATCTGTTTGCCAGCTGGAGTACAAAGGAATTATTTTCCTCTGAAACGCGTCCCTGGTATGCAGGCATTAGACGTTTCAAGGGATTATTTAGACTAGCAGCAACTGTTTGTAACGGAGACAGTATAGCCGGTGATCTTTTATTTTTGGCACCCGTTGACTAATGTTAAACTGCAGTTGGAGGCCTATGGAAAATACGGATGGCTTCTCCTGGGCCGCAGAACAAACTCATTGTGTCCCCGCCAGCCGCACAGCACGGCAAATGCTTTCCTGGTGAAGGGATGCTCACAATAAATAGCTCCTGAGTCCTGCTGCCGGGGTCAGGCCCTGCCTGCGCTTGCCTGCCTGCAGAAAGGCAGAGCCCTGTGCCAGGGAGCCCCTCGCCCCTTCCTCCCCCTCACCCACGGCCAGGGCGACGGTGTCCCGAGGCAGGGCTGGGGAAGGACCCTTTTAACCTGCCAAGTGCCCACAGTCCCTCGAGCTACACTTTTTGTCGTTCCTTTCCCCCCCATTTTTTAGGGCTGCTTTGCCACCTTCCCACAGTGCTTCGCGGCGGGTGGCAGCCATGGTCAGCGCAGGTGTAGGGCCCCTTGCTAGCATCAGCTTTGCCCCCCCCCCAAACACCTCTTTGCACCCAGCTTCCTGCAACAGGGACAGAAAATTGAGCTGGAACTAGAGAAGGTTTAGGAAAGAGTTTAAACCTCTTGGTAACAGCCACAAATCCTCCCTCAAGACCCCCCCCAGCCTGGTGCTGACGGGGGTGCTGGCAGGTGCCCCAGTAGCAACGTGCGGGCGCGGGTAAGACTGACTGAGCTGTTCTCATCGTTTAGAGCCGCACGCCCCCAGCACGGACCATGTCGGCAGTGCTGCCGAAAGCCCCTTGCCAGCCGCAGAGCCCAGGCTGGAGGAGAAGGCAGCCGATGGCAGCCCTGAGGAAGACCAAGATGGCGGCCCCACCAACGTGTCCTTGCCCAGCACCGCTGAGGAGGGACGCACAGAGGGGGAGGAAGAGCCAGCGGGTGGCCTGAGCAGGGACCTGGGGCCAAGGGATGGCCGGATGGAGGAGACCACCATGAATAAGGGTCAGGAGGGGCCCGGTGAAGCCCAGAGGCCAGGAGAGGACGCCATGTCAGGCAGCCCTGAGGCAGCACATCATGAAGGGAACCACAGGTCTGGCCCACAAGATGGCTCCCAGGCCCAGGAGGATGAGGAGCCTGGCACTGAGAAAGGAGCCTCTGAGGAGCAAGGGCAGCCTGGGGAAGAGAAAACGGAGGAGCCAAGAGCAATGTCTGCTCCCGAGGAGGGAGAGGAAGGGGGTGAGCAGAGCTCAGAGGAAGATGACGAGCAGGGGGAGTCTGACGAAGATGAACATGGCAAGTCTGAGGAAGATGGAGGTGAGAGAGAGTCTGAGGAGGAAGGAGAGTCTGAGGAAGAGGGAGAGTCTGAGGAAGAGGGTGCCGGCCCAACAGGGCCAGAGAACGGAGCTGAAGGGAGTGACAAGGAAGCAGCTGGTGCTTCTGGAAAAAAAGGCCATGGCAAACCAGCAGCTGCCAGCAAGGGAGAAGACAGGGATGGCCCTGCCAGCTGCCATCACCCTCCCTGTGGTGACACAGCAGAAGACCCACCAGCAGTGGTGGAAGACCCATCAGCAGCGGTGGAAAACCCACCAGCAGCAGAAGACCCACCAGCAGCAGTGGAAAACCCACCAGCAGCAGAGGAAGACCCCCCTGCAGACAAGCTGTCACTGGAAAAAAGAGAGAGCCCACCCAGCCACAGCTCCCACCCAGCTGCCGCTGAGCTCCGGCACAGCCAGATAGGTTGGAGTCTTTTCTTGTTGGTGTGCTGTAGCGGCGAGAGTGACCTACTATCAACCCCTGGCAGAGCTGAGCTTGGCACATTAAACTGCACCTAGTGCATGGCCCTCTCCTAATGCTTGTGCTTCCCGCGCCTGCCCCTAACCGCTGCACGGCTGGGCCGGCTGCGGGCATCGAGGGCACAGGCAGGAGCCCGCAGACACCTGCGATGCAGGCACTCGTCACAGCGATACCAAAGCTGGCCGACGTGTCTCTTGCTGCACTTTAAGCCCATGATTTCTCCTCTGGGCTGTGGACATGGATAAGATTTTTAACACCCAGACCCCTTTCAGCACCTGCAGACCTCTTAAAGGCTCTTCATCCTCCACCCTCAGAGTCCTCTGGACTCCCAGCTTTCTTGGTGTAAGGGCAGGATGCTGCCCGGGCTGGTGGGTCTCTTGTCCACCAGCTCTTGCCTCATAGGGAAGATGTGAAGAGCTAACTCAGACCAATGAGTTGCTGAAGCACTGGCTCTGACCGTGTTCTGTCAGTGAGAGGTTAGCTAAGGAAAAGGGAAGCCCCCCACCATGATTTCCTAGAAACATTCATGGATTTTGGCCCAAGGGTTGGGCAGCAACCTTTGGACCCAGCTGACTTTTTCTGCTTTCATCTGTAACGTCCCAGCTCAAAAAGTTCCCATTTGTGCTGAAAGGAAAACTCACTTTGGTCTCTGTGGCTTTACTTGGCAAGTCAAAAGGTCTTCCTCAGCCCAACACTCAGTAGACACTCAACACCATCTCAGGGCTCGGCAGCACCCCACTTGGCCCAGGCACCCCCAGCCCAGCCAGCAGACGTCTGTCCCCAAACCTCCACTAAAACCTGACCCAGCTCCCGATATCAAAAAGCACTTGGAGCTGCTTGGGGCCCTCGGTGTGCCAGCACCTCCAGGACAAGGACACCTCTGTCCCCTGTCTCAGGGACACTGGGGTGCCTACCTCAGGCAGACATAGCTGTCTCCTGCTCCCCAAGCCTGGTATGGAGCCGTGGGGTCACCAGGACCATCCCAAGCCAGGGCCTCAGCTTGATATGGAGGGGAAGAGGTGGGAGAAGTGGGGGGAGGACAAACCTGCTGTCAAAGGCAAGGCAGCCAGGATGGGTCAGGCTGGCCAGTCTCTCAAGAGCCAGCCCCAGCCTCACACATCCTCGTGTCTCTGGCTCAGTGTGTAATTTTGGGGAGAGCAGACAGACAGAGGGGCAGAGCAGCGTGCCTGCAGTCGGGGCTTAGCCCTGGAGGAGCTGCAGCTGCCGGGGGAAGCGCCAGGGCAGGCAGGGGCCCCGTCGGGCAGCAGGTGCCACGCGTGCTCGCACTACACCCCAGCCCCGGGAGCCCCTTCCAGGCACGTCCTTCGCATTCCCCGCAAGCGGTCGACCCTTGCTCCCCCCCAGCGAGACGTGGCGTGCCTCCTCAGAGCCAAGCAGTTGCCCACGACGCTTCCCCCAGCAGCCACAGCCCCGGCAGCCTTCGCAAAAGAGAAACTGCACGGCATGCCAAAGGTGACAGTGACTGCTGAGGCACATGGCGGGTCCGCAGGCTCGGGGGGGTGTGTGCTCCCCCATGCCCTCTCCCTGGCAGTAGCTTGTGTGAGCTCCTGTGTGGAGTCCCCAGCTCAGAGGTAACAGGTCTCCTTGCCTTTTCCTCCAGAAGAGGTTGAAGACGCCAGCGAGCCGACCAAGCGCGACCGGTCCCACTTGGAGAGCACCCTCAAGCTGAACGAGGACAAACCTGCCGATGATTTCTCAGGTGAGGGGGCCTGGGTGGCACCCAGCCGTGCATCGCCCAGGCAATCCCTGCAGGACAGGGTCCTCACCATTCTGCTGCACAACGAGCATGTTTTGGTTTTAACCTTACTTATTGAAGATGTGGTGTTGCTGGGGTTGCAAGAACAGACCTTTTGCCACTCTTGTGTTAACATACTTTAAGTATTTTAAAATCAGCCACGAGTGTACAAGAATTAGGAGGGCAGAGAGGCTGGAAAATGTAGATGGTGAATCAGCCCAAGCCAGCTACACTGCTGCCCAAAGAAACCTGGGGCAACTTGTAATAAGTTTGGATTTTTATTCCAATTTATTAGGTTTAGCTATTATAAGGCTTGCTTCTGCTGGCCCCATGGGCAGTCTGGATTAGAAATAAAACTATAAAGGCTGCTGTGGAAAGAGCTTGCTCTTTTTTTCTAGCCAGGAACTTAGGGGCTGTGCCATGGGTCCATGGCACCATAGTGGAGGGCTTTTGGGATCATGGGTGCTGAGTGCTAAACAGCATTAATGAGAGATGTTCCTTCCATCAACTGCTGGCACGTGCAAGACCGGCAGCAGTGGGGACAGCGCCCGGCAGGAAACCTTAGCAGGGAGAGGCATCAAAATGCATGACTGGGATCAGCTCAGCCAAGATTTCAACTACAAGCCAAGTCCCTTGGTCCATGGCTGAGTCACCCTCAAGATCTGCAGGGAATGCCCAGCAGCTTACCTAGGAGGGACTCAACCAGGGTGCTGTGGTTTGCTTTTCACCCATCTGCATGCTTCTACCCTTGCAGGAGTACTGCAGCGGCTGAGGAAGATCTACCACTCCTCCATCAAGCCTCTGGAGCAGTCCTACAGATACAATGAGCTGAGGCAGCACGAGATCACAGGTAATACCACAGGCACCAGGGTCTCCGGCACCATCAGGTCATCGGGATGCAGATAACAGCACAGAGTGGATCATGGAAAGGCTTGAATAGTTTGTCTTCCTTTGCAGCTTCCCAAGAAGGCCACGAACACACTGGGCTTAGAGAACATGTCCTAGTGAACCCAGCGGCAGGCATCCCTGCATCTGCCTTAGCCCATCTGCTGGCAGGACCATCTGTGTAGGCTGAGCATTGAACCCTGCCTGCTTTGGGTCCTCCACCTGCTCAACGTCAATGCCCTGTCCCCATGCCAAGTGGAGATTGCGGCCCAGTGAAACGGACTTGGCAAGGAAGCTTAGGACCTCTTAAGGCTGGGGATGAGCTTTCTGGGGGTGGCCGGAGCTGGCATCCTTCCTGCTCCGAATGGGACATGGCCATGCGGGCAGGGTATCCCTCAAGCTCGGCAGCCTTCACTCACCCTGGGAGTTAGGGTTTCCACCCCTTTGCAATTACAGACACATTGGATCAGGTCCCTGTGGCCATGGGCATTGGCTTGGGCTGAGCCCCACTGGTACATGTGTCCCTCCAGAAGAGGGAAGTGCAGCCCTGCCCTCAAGATGCTCACAAACTACAGGAAGCTCTTGTGTCCCATATGGAGTCCCTGCTGCCTGCGTCCCAGGGCTGCATGCCCACATCAGCCTCCTGCCAGGGTCCCTCCTCTTCCGGAAGTTCTGCCTCCCTCCCCAGTTCTGCAGCCTCCCACACCCTGGAGCCATGCCCCCCCTCCTGGTGAGGCAGGATCTAGATGCACCCCCACACAGACCTTCCTCTTGCAGCTGGACTCTGATCTACCAGTGCATGGGTCCCACGTTCACTAGGACAAACCCCTGGGACACATCCCCTTAGATCAGAACCCCTGTTTTACAGGCACCCCCACTGCAACTCCTAAATCTGTCAGATGTTTTGTAAGCAGGCTTCACAATCTCCATACCCAGCCAGCCCACCTCCAGCTTCGAACCAGTGGGGAACGTGGGGGGGACCCACAGGGCAGGGACAGGGCTGTGGAGTCCTCATCACCAGCCCAGGTCCTGTCCTCTCAGGAGACAGAGCACCCTGGACATCATCCACCACCCACAGAGGTTCTGGAGTGGCATTTGTAGGTCTCATAAAACACGACCTGAGCCTAGCTGCCTCCCACAGCCAGTTCCATGTTGCTGCCTCTGCCTGCCTCGCTCTGTGCTGCTTGCCAGCAGCTGGGGAGCATGATCTGCTTGCCATGTGGGAGGGTAACCGGAGCGGGGGGGTCACAGCAACACACCGTGCTGCATCCAGCACAGGAGGGGTGCCCCACAGACTGTCACCCACCCACTGCCATGTACCTGGGAAAGGAGCACCCAGAGCTGTAGGGTTGACACCCCAGTGCACATCCCCACAGCCTCTTCAACGGTGGCACCATGCAGCGAGGACAGCCCAGCCATGCCCTGCCCAGCTGTCTCCATCCTGGAGCTCAAATTCAGGAACATCTCCTCTCCAAACTGCTTTGGTCTGTGTCAGTGGCAGTGCAAGCATCTGCACGTACTGTCAGCTCAATGCAGGACACTCTTTAAGAAAGCATTTGGGGTTACAGGGGCTGCTGGTGGGGTCCCAGCCTCTAACCTTCACTGTTCAGTACCAGAGGATGCCCCTAGCCCCAGTGCACAACCCATTTCCTGACTCAGGACACTCCGCCCTGCCCTTCACCCACCTCCCTGCTCCCTTTTTTGGGGGAAGCAAGTGTTTCTCAGGCCCCTGCTGGCTTCCTCCCTCCCAGCTCCTGAGGAAACAACCACCAACCCTGGTGCTTTCCCAAGCCGAGGCCCCTATCCCAGCAGAGGGGATGCTATCCCAGAGCTGGTAACTCAAGATCACAGCTTACAGACCAAGGGGAGGTACGCGGACACCACGCTGATACAGCCCTTGTGCCAGCCATGAGCAGCCTTGCCCATACTCCCATCAGAGATGCTTCTTCTGCTACCAAACTCCTTGAGCCCCTCTGACACCCCAGTTATACCCTAGCACATTCAACCTCAGCCTGAGGATCTGAAGCCCAGCAGTTTTCCTTTTAATATCCACAGATCGAGCTTTTCCCAGTCCCTCATTAGCAGTGTAACTGGAGAAACCTGCAAATTAGTTAGAGGGTTGACCTAGGGAACCCGCTTGACTTTAGAAGATGAGGATATGGTGGGGCTGAGGGAGCCTTCTCAGCCGTTTCTTCTGCTCGGTGGCCCTGTCCTGAGCAGGTTCATCGCATCAGTCATGTCCCTGTGAGCCGGGAGATGCCCCCAACCTCCCCCTCGTGCCCACCCCATGGCAGGGGGAGGCTGGAGGGCACAGAGCTGCCAGCTCAGCTGGCTGGGAGGAGCGGGACAGCTGGGAGAGCAGCAGGGCAGGCCTGTCATGGAATATGTGTGACCTTTGGAGTTGTAAGCCAATATAGAGGGGTGCCGTCGCAAGCACCTTCGCCCCTCCATTACACGGCAGCCCTCCATTTTGTCTCCCTTCCCATCGGCTCTGCTCGTGTGCACCAGCCGGTGTAATCCAAGGAGCCCGTCTGCTCCCCGCAGCTTGCAAAAACACCCATGTAGATGAGTGTCATCTGTCCTGGGAGAGCTGTGACTGCCACCATCAACCTAAGACTCTGAATTGTTGAGGTGCATCCCAGAAAATGTACCCCACACCCTCTGCGGTAGCGTGTTTAAGCCTGGCAGGTGCCATCTCCTTTTCCCTGCCTGCCACCCTCCCGTGTCTCCGCTCTGCTGTCCCTCTTGGGTGTGTGCATGCTCCGGCTGAGTCCGCCTGTGTGCCTGGTGCTGTAGGGACTGTCCCTAGCTCAGGGCTGAGGGACTCTCCCAGTCTGGAGATGGGAAGCTTGCTGTGAAGTCATGCCAGTCTGTGGTACGTGCTGGTGGCCTTAACTACTGTGTATGTGCCAATCAACAAGTGTCCCTGTATAGGGAATGACCTCCCAGTTGCCACCACCAGCCACCCCAGGGCTGGATACAGGTAACCACACCACTGGGGTGGTCAGGGTTGGTTGCTGTCCTAACCACAGCTTGTTGGGCTCCGTTCGCTCGGTGAATGTTGCTGGGGAAGGCGATAACTCTGCTAAGTGGGGCAGGAGGGTTGGGGTGCTGTCTCAGATGTTGCAGCTTTCCTGGGACTGTCCCCCCCAAGCCACATCCCCGGCGTGCAGGGCAGACTGGGGGTTTAGTGCTTGTCCTGGTAGCTGCGGGTCTCGTTGCTCACAGACTGTAACTCCTTCTCTCCTGCTGGGAATGTGGCCATCACTGGCTTTTCCTACCCTCGAGAAGGCCAGGGCCAGTCTTCAGCTCCCTCCTTGGCCTGGGCCAGACCCAAGCAGCTGCGTCCCTCCTTCGACTCACGGTACCTTTTCTCTCTCCCCGTGTCCCCCGCTAACAGCTTACCCTGGACGCACCCTGGGTTCCTCCGCCACAGGTTGGTATCGCTGCCTGCTACCTGCATGCTGCCAGTGCTGCCTAAGCTCTTCGCTGGCCTCCAGCTTTCCTCTTCACCTGCCTCAACAGAGCCACACTTGCCAGGCATCAAGCAGACCCCAGTGTCCCACAGCACGCGCCAGAGCCGGTGTCCCCAGCCTTACCAGAGCTCGGCACGTGTGTCGCTGCACTTGTCTGTCCCAGGCCTGACTGCATCCCCACCTCGCCCAGGCTTTGACACCTTTCCCTCTTGGGTTAAGACTCAAGAGGTTGCTTATTCCTCTAGTGATGGTTCAGAGGCATTTGTGGTGGACCTGCGGGTTGATCTCCCACCCACGGCATGAACCAGAGGAGCCCAACAGTTAGCCCACCCTGCAAGGGACCTCTTCCCACCCTTCACCCTCCTACGTGCAGAAACTTTCCCAAATGTCCACCCTTGTTCTGTCCCCCTGGCTGCAGTTTAAGCGGATGAGCCCGCAGCAGCTGTCCCAGTACCACAGGCTGGTCCCTGTGCGGTGGCCTCAGCCCCCTCGGGGGCCAGAGCTGGCTCCTCTCCTGCCTACCCTGCTCGGGTTGTGCTGCCAGGTCCCCCCTCAAGAAGCAGGAGATTGGAGATGGGCCAATGTCCCCGCTGCACTACGAGGCAGGGAAATCCCATCTTCTGGTCTTTGTGTCCTACCCATGGCCCCCACTGTCGGATCTTGCCGAAACGGGCTCCTCCACACCCCGGCCTGGGATGCAACCGGAGCCCTGCCAGTGCCTGGGGGGCCTCTGGCTCCCTGTTGTGCCAGCATGCCGGCAGCGGAGAGGGTTGTAGATATATATAGCGTATTTCGATAGCTGTCTTATCTGCATCTCTAGCTGCAGGCGCACACACGCGTGCTGCTCGTGTGGGCGTACGTGTGCGAGGAGCACAATGTGGAGGCAGGCGCAGACGGTCTGCAGCCACGTGCGGCTTGTCCCTCCGTCTGCGGGCACACGTGTCGTGCGGACAGTCGTGGCTTTTCGTGAGCAAGCTGGCTGCCCTCCAAGGGCTGCCGGGCAGCACGTCCACGCCACAGGCAGAGTGGCCGGAGGTGTTTGGGGTCCAGGGACAGGGTGGCAGCGTGGGCGATGCAGGGACCGTGTCCCCCGGTGTTTTAGCCTTTCTGGGTGGTTTGAGGACAGAGCAAGACTTTTGTGCCAGTCTGAACCAGGACAAGGAGAAGGTTTTGCCGCATCCTCCACTTTGCCTAGTGTCCTTGCGTCAGTCTTGTACAACGGGGTGTGAGCTGACAGCAGGCACTTCTGCTGGGCGTGAGGACAAGGAGGGAGAAGACCTGGCCCAGGGTTAATCCGAGCCCCAGAGCAACAGCACTCCCACCCAAGGGCAGCCTGGAAACAAGCAACATGGAAAAACCTCCCAGAAAGCCACAGGTCTAGGAAAAAGAACTTATTTGGGCATCCAAATTGCTCCTGCCCCCAAAGCTGAATAGTCCAAGAGAAATGCAGGCTCTGAGGAGGGAGACATGACCTTCCTGGCCTTGTTTGCCAGGTGCTTTGCTGGATCGCAGCATGCTCTTTACCCTGCAAACCCGGCATCTTAGCAAAGCTGTGTTTTAAGCTGCTGTCTTTTAAGTAGGACCACAGATGAAGGGGTGCAAGGTTTGAGGACCCGCCTGATCACACCAGCGTGTGACTTCTGTGGACACGACCAGGACGTGCCCGGTGCTTGAGCCAGGATGAGCTTGAGCCAGGATGAGCTTGAGCCGGGAGCAAGGCAGGCTGGGCTGGGAGCGAGCAGCCACAGGGTGGCTGGAGAGAGCCGCCGTGATGGAGCTGCTGCCATCCCTGCCCTGCACCCGGCGAGGACCGGCTCTTTTCCCTGGGCTACACGGTGATGAACAGACATAGCGGGGAGACGTAGCAGTGACAGATGCCAGGCCAGCACCCTCCCGGGTGGGAGATGCTCTCGGCTCCCCCAGCCCCTGGGCAGCAGCAAGGAGGATCCATGCATGGCCTGGATCCTGTGCCTGGCGCTGCCTGCAAAGCCCGTGGGGTACCAGCACCCTGTTCCCAAAGTAGGGGGTAGAGGTGGTCTTGATAAGCTGTTGGTGACCAGGCAGGGGTGCTGCCTGCGCTGCTGCAGGAGTCGGGGCGCAGGGGCTGCCTGTGTTCACACAGCCACGCCTGGCCGGGAACGTGTTACGAAAGAGTGCGCGGGGATCCGCCTCAAACCTCTGGCACAACATCACAGGGATAATAATAATAATAATAGTAATAATAATAATAAACCCAATTAAAGCTGGCAAGTGAACATAGCAGCAGCGACAGTGTGACACAGGGGAATGATTAATGATGAAAGTCTGAGATTTCAACATTTGTTTTTGTCCCACCTGAGAAGACAACGTTGGGTCCCCATGTCTCGCGGGCAGGGAGCAGGCAGCGGGCAGGGCCGTCCTCCATTTCGGATGTGGCTTCCCTGCTTTGGGGAGGAGGGTTGAACTGCAAGGACACAGCTGTGCCCCGTGGAGAGATGTCCCCGGCCCATTCCCTTCCCCAGCGGTGACATAGTGGCCCTGCAATGGGCAGATGCTGGCAGGAGGAGGCTGGCATGTCCTGCCCGACTCCTGTCCCCACGGTCAGATTGGTTTGGTGCAGAGTCCCCGTGCAGTGGCCTCTGGAAGCCTCAGGAGCGGGAGCTCAGCACCACGTGGGGCTTTATGGCTCCCTCGCCTTGGAAAAGGATCCCTGGTTTGCTGGAAAGCTGCTGGCTCCTGCGTGGGCAGCAGCCATGGGGTCTCTCAGCCACCGCAGGGAAAATAGCTCTGCCTTAGGAGTGTGGCCAAAGGGAGGGTGCTGAGGGCAGCGCAGGTCCCCCACCAGCACCTCCCCGCCCTGGGCTACAGGCGAAGGCTCAGCTCCAGGTGAGGGACAGTGGCTCCCAGCTCCTCCGGTGGCATCCAGCCCTTCCCCTGGCCGGGACCCTTTCCCACTCTGAGCACAGGACTGGGATGGGGACAAACGGCACAAGCTCCGGCTGCCAGGGATGGGGGGAAGCGAGCCCCTGCTGCCGGGCACATCCCCGCCTGCAGCAGACGCGTGGGTTGCAGTGGCCTGACGCCGTGGCAGGGTGGCCGCAGCTTGCTCTGCTCTCTGCCGTCTGCCACCACGGCTCTCCCAGCACCGTTTCCTGCCCAGGTTTGTCCGGCTACATCAGTGCCAGTACACGAACGGGGACGGGGAAGGTTCCGACCAAGGGGGGACTTGCTCATCCAGTTTTTACTTCTTTTCTGGCCTGACTTGGGCTCAAGCCGACTAGCAGGCTCCTGGCTGTCCTGGGCATGGCTTGGGGGATGGCATGGGCCAGGGGCTCCACCGGCTCTGCCGGCTGCCTGCCCAGTGGCCTGGGGGCTGAGGATCGAGCAGCGTGGGCACAGGCTGACTGCATAAATCCTGCTCAAGCGGGGATTGCTCCTGGAGCAGTGGCTGCGTGTGTCCAGGGACCTCTGAGCTCCCAGATGCCATTTCACATGGCATCAGGACAGGTCCTTATGTGCCATCACCAGCCTCTTTGAGCCCCTCCAGGACTTGAAGAGTGCAGGATGAGGCCTGTGGTTCAGTCTCCTCCTGCCTTTCCCCAAGCCCAAAGCGGGGCCGTTTGCCCAGCCTGCCCTCCCCGTGCCGGGCTGGAGCCTTGCACCCAGCCCGCATGCAGGCAGGGACCCTGTGCTCATCCGGAGGGCCAGGATCCATGACCTGGGGGCAGATCCCTGTGAGGGTATGGTGGAAATGCAATGCAGCCGGCCAGCCCACGCGCTTGCCAAGCACCGTGCCGCAGTGTTGCTCCTTAAACCACGCCAGCTCCCTTTGCACAAGGCATTCGCCTGGTTGCGGCATGGCCACCTCCTTCGCATGTCCCGTGCTTCGCGGCGGCTGCTTTCAAACAACGCTTCCGTCCGCAGCCAGCCCCAAACTCACTTCGGCTAAACCAGAACTGAACCAAGACATGATTTAACAGACCTTCAAGTCCTCCTGTAGTCTAAGAAAGGTCAAACCTCAGAGAAGGTCAGACGAGGTTTGCTCTCGCTGCAGCCAGGTGGGGTCTCCCGCAGAGCACGGTGACATCCTGCTCCTGCAGACGCCGGGGCCCGCTGCTGGGCGATGCCTTGGCTCACGAATGGCTGGTGGCCCCAGAAGGGTGGCTGTTTCCCCGGCAGCACCGCCACGCCGCTCAGATGGGATGCTCGTTACAGCGGGGAGTTAATCGCGCGGCGGCGACAGCTATTGTTTCTTCACTTCCTCTTGTTATTTCCCCTCTCTGCAGATGGGGAGATCACTTCCAAGCCAATGGTGCTATTCCTGGGACCGTGGAGCGTCGGCAAATCCTCCATGATAAACTACCTCCTCGGGCTGGACGACACTCCTTACCAGCTCTATACAGGTACCACGCTCACCGCTCCCTCCCTGCTCTGCCAAGGGTGAGGTGGTACCTGCACTTCTGCATCCCTGTGGTCAGCGATTCCCGGTTGCATCTCTTTGATTTCCCCCTCCCTGTTACGGCAGGGAGGTTGTGATCCGGTCCGTGCTGCCTGACTGCGGTGCCCCACAGAGGGAGAGGTTCCCCACAGCCCTCCCTCCCCGGGGAGGAGGAGGGCATCTCGCCGCGCAGCATCCCTGTCCCGCAGCGCAGGGCTCACCACCTCCGACCCTGACCACGAGAGCAGCGGTCACGTCACAAGGGCAACTCACCTTGTCTTCTCCCCTTCCCTCCTCATGTGGAGCCAATTAATTCACCCTCCCAGGAGAAAAACCATTCCCCTTCCCTCCTCCCTGCTCCCACGGAGGTCATCTCGCAGCTGAGGGCAGATGTCCATGGCCAGCTCTGCGCCGTGGTAATGAGGACTCCCAGGAGGTGGTTGTGCAGTCAGGCCACCTCCAGAACAACCCATCCCTGCAGAAAACAGCCCTACTGGCATTTTCTTAAGAGGTTTGGCAAGAATTTCATGTCCCTGCTGCTTGCCTTCCCCCGGCATCTCTTGGCAAGCGAGCGATGCTCCTGAACTCCCCGGAGAGTCCCAGGCCAGCGCTGTTATGTCCATTGCCCGGCCTGGATTTCACAGCTCTGCTGCTCCTCTCGTTGCTGGCAGGGGCAGAACCCACCACCTCCGAATTCACTGTCATCATGCACGGCCCCAAGCTGAAGACCATCGAGGGCATCGTGATGGCTGCTGACAGCGCCCGCTCCTTCTCGCCTCTGGAGAAGTTTGGGCAGAACTTCTTGGAGAAGCTGATAGGGATCGAGGTGCCCCACAAACTGCTGGAGCGAGTCACCTTCGTGGACACGCCAGGCATCATTGAAAACCGCAAGCAGCAAGAACGAGGTAGGGGTTTACTGGGTTCATTGCAGGGACTGCAGAAAAGATGTCATAACGATGGGAGATGACAGAGATGTCTGAAGCACAACAGGGAAGAGCCTTGGCTGTAAAAAGGGTCTTCTACTGGAGGGGATGGTGATGTTTGTCTGCCCACAGCCACGGCAGCAGCAGCTGGGGCCTGGGGAACATACCCGACTGTCATCAGCTAGAGCAGCCGTTTCTGCCATTTGGAGGTGTGACAGTCAGGCGTTTCAGCAAGGTGTTTGCTGGGGACTCCTCTGGCTGTTGATTCTCTGCTTCGGCTCAGCGTTTGACGCCCTGTTTGTTGCGCATGGAGCCAGGCTTTGCCAATGGCTGGTGCTGCAGCAGGGCTCAGAGAAGCACCATCCCCACAGCATGCTAGGACAGATCAGCAGGGCTTCTTGACCCACCGGGGAAAGCAATGACGCAGCTGATATCTGCTCAGAGGAGCAGCAGGAATCTGTGGCTGGCAGCAGGGAGATGGTTTGGAGTTGAGGTTGAGGGAGACACGTAGTTGAGGGCCAGACACACAGGGATGGGTTTTCATGCCAAGAAACTCTGAAGTGTTTTTAGCACATGAGAAACAGGTTCTGGGCTGTATGGGAAGTCTGCTGTGTCTCACACCCTGTCCAACCCAGACAGGGCGTGAGGCATGGCAGGCTCAAGATGTATCTATCCCTTGACCTCATCCTGCGCTGGCCATTTCTGCTGGATTTTTCTCTTTCCTCTCCTCAAGGTTACCCATTCAACGACGTGTGCCAGTGGTTCATTGACAGAGCTGATCTCATTTTCGTTGTCTTTGACCCTACGAAGCTGGATGTGGGCTTGGAGCTGGAGATGCTGTTTCGCCAGCTGAAGGGCCGTGAGTCTCAAATCCGAATCATCTTGAACAAAGCCGACAGCCTGGCTACCCAGGAGCTCATGAGAGTCTATGGTGCCTTGTTCTGGAGCCTGGCTCCTCTCATCAACGTCACAGAGCCACCCAGGGTGTACGTTAGCTCCTTCTGGCCCCATGAGTACCATCCAGATACCCACAAAGACCTGTTCCTCAAAGAAGAGATATCGCTCCTGGAAGATCTCAACCAGGTGATTGAGAACAGGATGGAAAATAAGATCGCCTTCATACGCCAGCACGCCATCCGGGTGCGCATCCATGCCCTTTTGGTCGATCGCTATCTGCAGACCTACAAGGACAAAATGACCTTCTTTAGTGATGGAGAACTGGTGTTCAGGGACATTGTGGAAGATCCTGACAAGTTCTTTATCTTTAAGTCCATTCTGGCAAAGACCAATGTCAGCAAATTTGACCTCCCCAACCGTGAGGCTTACAAGGACTTCTTTGGCATCAACCCTATCACCAGTTTTAAGCTGCTGTCTCAGCAGTGTTCCTACATGGGAGGGTGTTTCCTAGAGAAGATCGAGAAGGCCATCACTCGCGAGCTTCCCGATCTCTTGGGAAGCATCGGCTTGGGGAAGAAGCCCAACGTTCTCTCCTGCGACATCACTGGCTGTGGCGAAACCCCAAAGAATCGCTACAAGAAACCCTAAGGTGTTCTGTAATATAACCGTCCACGTGTTCCTACCGGTGAATGAGCTTATGTCTTATCTGTCCAAGAAGCCGTGGTTTGTTAACCCTTCGAGTGCCACACTGGCAAAGGCTACTGTATAATGAGGACTTTGAGTCATTGACGCCGATGGCAGGGGAAGATGGGTGGGCATAAGAAAGAGAATAAAAACTGTGAATTCCTGACATTTTATCTTTGTTCTTTTGAGTAGAAGGTAATGTTTAAGCTGTAAGTATGAGCAATGCACGGTGAGCTAGAACTGTAGCTGCTTTTTCACTGGTGCCAAGAGTGCGTGAACAGGAATTTCAACCTCTGCATCCCCGAAGCCGGCAGAGAGTGAGAACTAGGGCACGGCGTGAGAGCACAGGGGAGAGCGGTGACACACTAACCCGGGGCATCACCAGGAGCTCCAGGGGCAAAGCACTGGGCAAGGAAAGAGAGGCCAGGTCCCAGCTGTTGTTTTCAGGCACAAACAACCTACAGATCTCTGCAAATATTGATCTTGTTTTTCTTTCTGAGACTTTTGGGTTGCCCGGTGAGTTCTCCTTTCATGTAACAGCTGAGCTGAACTTCTGCAGCCTTCACCCGGGTGTCTGCCTTAAGAAGGGACTTCTGCAGGGGCATTTGGAGCTGCAGACAGGTAGCCGTGATGGGATTTGCAAGTCCCTGTCAGAAGAAGTATTGGGCTGGAAAGGAGCTGCCAGCGCTGGCTGAGCTGTGCTGGAGGAGGAGGGCCAGCACCCCAAATCACACAGTCCCACAAGGAGCCACAAGTAGGTTTTCCTCTCTCCAGGCCACCACAGGGACAGGGCACTTGGTGCCTGCATGTGCCATCAACCCCAAAACCCTGTGCTGGCAAGTCAGCAGGGCTCCGAGGGTTAAGGGTTTGGCAGTTTGACCTTGTTCAAGTCCGTGTGGTATGTTTTCTCAGTCAGACCCCCGTGTTTTCGTGCTCTGTGGAGGGAGGCAGGAACAGAGGGGTCACTAGCCACATTCTTTTTTGCCCATCAGCCGATCTGTTCT
This sequence comes from Aramus guarauna, assembly GCA_013400195.1. NCBI lineage: Eukaryota > Metazoa > Chordata > Aves > Gruiformes > Aramidae > Aramus > Aramus guarauna. Next base: position 470,992 of record VXBL01001181.1, on the reverse strand, counting down.
CCCTAGGACAACCCAGGCAGGTTTCTGTAGCTTGTTTGCCAAACTTCCCCCATTTTAGCCATGATTTTGTTGGCTCATGTCTGCGCATCGGTGCTCAGTCCTGGGAGGAGAAGGAATATTGCCTCAAAAGCACCCAAGCAGGGTGAGGTTCCCCATGGACAGCTGACCCTTGAAACCCATCGGTGAAAGCCGAGGGATTAGGGGTGGCCTCATCTCTTGGTCCTCACTGCTGGGCTGCAGTACAGCTGGCTGCCAAACCAAGCCTGAACCAAGGTAGACGTTGCCCTGGATGGAGACTGGTGCCTTTGAGCCCACCAACAACCTGCTGAACATCCTTTCTCCTTCCTCCTGCCAAACACCCACAGCTAATGCTGGTCTCCAGGAAACCTCTGGAGCAGAGGGACTTACCTTTGACAGGAACAAGAAGACGGGGAGATGCCGGGTGAGGCAAGAAAAAGGCAAAAGGAAGGAAAGAGGGAAAGAGAAGGCTGGAAAGAGAAGGCTCTGTTGTGATGGGAAGGGTGTGAAGGGCAGCACCTCTCCTCTCCATGTGCCCAATGGGACACAGGCTTCGGCAGAAGGTCGTTGGGAGCTCCACGTCCCCCGGCACTGAGGCCAGGCACTGTGAAGATGTCCGCTCAAGCCCAGGTGAGTTTGAGGGGACACCACCCCAGGAACTCCCATGTTCCTTGCCTCTGCTTTGAGGTTGGACTCTACCTTTCAGCTAATGAAGACAAGACCCAAATTTATGTCCAAGCACGGGAAAGGGCATGGCTCATGCAGAGGGACTTTGACCACAGCGCAGAAGGGACCGGAGGTCTGAGGGAAGGCAAGCAGAGCGTCAGATAAAGCAGCAGCCAGAACAGCCCGGAGAGAAGTGATGGGCTTGTGAGTCAGTGCCGTGAGGTCTCAAACCTGCCCCAGAGCTGCTGCCCCCTCCGCTGCTGTTCCTTCTTCCCTCTTGGACAAAATCCCCTTGCTCATCGGCGTCCCTCGCTGCCTCCCCCACTCCTCCTCGCCTCTCACTCCCCTCCGCCAGGCTAGCCTGCATGGTTTTCTTGAGAGATAATGGAATGGAAACAGCGGCAGCGATGGGCTAATATTGTCACTGCTCCTGCTGTCACTGTCACGGCAAGCAAAGGCCATCAAACATCTCTATTCGCAAGCACCATATCACGGCATCTCTTTCCTCTCTGCCCTGTCCCCCCAAAGGCTCTGGGGTACCCAGGGAAAGGCCCCCCCACCCCAGGAAGGAGCTCTGACTCCCTTACAGCCTTGAACCTGAAGGCATCGTCACTCTGCTCTCAGGCTGCTCCCATCGTTCTCCCCATCCCTTCTCTGTTTTCCTTTTCTTTTGCTTTATTCTCCAGCATCCTTGGCCTCCTCTCCTCCCTTCTCTTCCCTTCAGCACCTGCATGCCCTGTGCAAAGCCCAGGTGCCCGTGTCCTGGCTGCGGCTCCTCTGCGATGGCCGAAGCCTTTCCTCCCCCCGATATCGTACGTTAGGGTTGTCTTTCCAAAGCGATGGCAGCGGTGGGGCGAAGCTGGGGGCTGTTTTCAGCTCCCTGTGACGCACGCTGTCTCAGCTCCGAGATGCTTTCTCTCCCGTGGATCCAAGGGGCTGTCAGTCCCAAGGGGATTGCAGTCCCCAGCCCGGCTCTCTCCGAGCTTTCTTAGGAGAGCTCTGGGAATCTGGGAGTGGAAATGGGAAGCAGGGAGACGTTTTCTTTTTGCCAAGAAATTCCAAGTCCCCACGCCCACAGCGTCTTGCCTGAGAGCATCACAGGAGGGAGGGAGCTGGGACACAGGCCCGTGTTGATGCCCGTGATTGTGTGCATTGGGATAAAACTGTCAGCTTCAACATCAGCCTGTCTAATAAAACCTGGTATTTTCCGAACACACTCCCCGGAGGTGCTTGTTCTCTTTCTCTTGCTGGTGCGGTGCGAGTGCTGGGGCTGGGGTGGCTGGGGGGGGGGTACAGCTGCAGAGAGCGAGGCAGGAGCTCCTGTCTCCTTCCCTGCACCCCGGCCTCGTACCTGTCCCTCGCACAGGACCTGCCGGCCACGCCTGAGCCCTTTGGTTGCTTTTTCCAACCTGGCTTCCCATCATGTAGGCACAAACCAGCAAAGCGAACACCAGCTCCTTCGCTTTGCACTTCAGGGCAGCGCAATCCTCCCTGGGGGGACAGATCCTTGCTCCCACCTGCACCAGGAGATGCTCTTTAAATTCCCTTTGTGTGCAGTAGTTCCCCTCCTCCTCCTCCTCCTCCTCCTCCCCTCGCAGAGGCCCCCACCACGCTGCGTGCTCGCAGAGAAAAGCCGACCCGACCCTCCGCCTGGGGACCGCAGTCCCCCGGGGCCCGGCACAAAGCCGGCTCTGATTCACCCGCGGGGGCTCCGGCACAAAGCCCCGGGGAGAAGCAGGAACCGCGGGGCCGGCGGTGAGCGCTGGCAACCGTGAGGCTGAGTCACGGCCGCAGGCCCACGCACGCCACGGCAGGCACGCCGCCCCGTGACTCAGCTTCGCTGGCAGCGCACGGTTCGCTCGCCTTGGCGGCAAGCTGGGCTGGCTGCACGCAGGGATGCTCTGCGCAGCGGCCGCTTCTCCTCCCTTCGGCGTCACGTTCGCATCCAGCCTGCCCTGGCCGCCGCCTCGAGCAGAGCCCTGCAGATGTTGGATGTGGCCTCTGTCCTCCTCCTGTGCGGCAAAAGCACCCGCAGCCGGGCAGGAGCCGTGCTGCAAACCAGAGCCTGTGTGCCACCCGGCTCCGAGTCCACGGCAGTGGGAAGGGGATCGGGGACCATGGAGCAGGGCAGGGGTTCAGGGACCACGGCAATGGGAAGGGGATCGGGGACCACGGCACAGGGCAGGGGGTCGGGGACCACAGCGAACACCCGGGGCTCTCACCAGCCACCCAGCGAGAGGCGGATGGAGGCACCATCCCACCAGACGCTGGGGCTCATGCAAATCATTTATTATATCCCTACTTCCTGGCCGGTCTGTCTGTCTTTCCAACTATCTGTCTCTCTCGCTAATCAAAAGAGGTTGTTCCAAGAAAGCTGGAAGAGGAGAAGGAATGTCTCACTCAGTCATGGCTTCCTTTGGAAAGTCTGGAAAAACTGTAGCATCTCGACATGCATGAAGGTCTGACTGGCGAGAAGCACATTTTCCTTCCAAAGCTGCTGTAAAGACGTGAATCATGAGCCGGTAACGCTCCTGGCAGAACGAAAACCGATTCCACTGAGACGTGGTGCTGGCAGCAGTTCTGCCGTATCTCTTGGATGGAAAAGACAAACATTTATCTTAGAGACATCGCTGGGGAAGAGCCGCCGGTGCTGCCGAGAGCCCGGCAGTGGCCAGATCCTGCCTGTGCCCGGGGTGCTCCCACCGAGGGGAGCCTCGAGCAGCTTTCCCGCAGGTCTCCCAAAGCCTGGCCGTGGCTTTGCCAAATATTCAAACACAACCCGAGGGGTTTACGGTCCCCTTTGGTTCCCTCAACCCCTCAGTGGCATCTCTGCAGTTTGGGGATGAACATAGCCCATATCCCAGCAGGTTGTTTGCGATGACGTCGATTCGATTTCTGGGGTTTTATAGGCATCACGTTGCACACTGCAGGGAGAGACGAGGAGGGGATGCCTGAGCAGATCGGTTTTTCTTGCCGTGAGCTCTGCCATGGCAGAGCACGTGCCTCTGACCGCACACAGGAAAAGCGGGGATTCATTGCCCCTTTCATGGGAAAAGGACCTAAAACCTTTGGGAAGATCTGCAGAGAGCCCCAAAATCAATATATTTTGCCCAAGACAGGTATGTGCAGGACGGTGAATCAGGAGGACAAGTAAAGCCGTGTCCTGAAAGAGCTTCCAGGTGCTTTGGGGACACTTCCATCGGCTGATATCTGTGGGAGAAGGATTGCCCATTTGCAGGCTGCAAAGGAGTTTGCACCCAGAATTGGGGTTTGCACATGACATCGGACCTTCCCGGTGGAGATGCGGTGAAGGACGAGGAGCAAGCCCATCGCTCGGGATGCCTGTCTTGGGAAGAGCCTCGGGCTGGGGAGATGGAAGAGGTAAGAGGGAGGTGGGTGGTGGGCTGGGACCCCGGGGGGGCCATTAAAGCAGAGGAGAGAGCGGCGGGATGGCAGGGTGCTCCCAGGCTGCCTTCGCCCCGCCGAGAGCCTGTGCGGCACAGGAGGCGGTTCGGTTCGGCGTCATAGCGAATTCCCATGCAATTATTACGTCTATGCCCAGCACTCCCGCACGCGTTATCTCATTTGGCTGCTCCTTTTCTAACACTTTCATTAGCGGTCGTTTCGTTACAGGATGCAAAAATGAGCTGCTCTGAAATCCTAACGTACGTATGCAAAATATGCAATGAGCAATTAGTGCTACTTAATGAGAGAGGGTCACGGTAGCAACAACAGGAAAAATACAGCAACGTCCCAGCAAACCTGAGAGCTGACCTAGCTCAGCCAGCCTGCGGTCACCGGGAATTATCCCAGCGGCTTTTCAGGACACGGGGAGAGAAAATGAAACACGGGTGGGTGAGCTGATGGCGAGCGGATGTTTCCTACACATGGGAGAAACACGAAGCATCCAAAACCAGCCCGTGTTGCCAGGAAAGGCTGTCAGAGGGGTGGGAAAGGCTTCAGTTCTGGATCTAAATCCCGTGGCACGGGGAAGCGCCTTGCTTCCTGGCAACTCTCCGGTGCCGTTTGCCGGGAGATGGGAATTAATGGGGTTGAGCGCAGGACCCGAGCGCTCCTGGGGATGAGGAATGCTGCCGGGTGCTTCCCAGTAGCTGTGATTAATTGTCGTTGATATTAAATTCAGCACTTTTATGCAGGACGGAGAAGCGTTTAGGCAGAAGCCCAGCTCCTGTCCTCCCCACCACTAAAAACCATTGCAATTAAGCCCCGCTAACACCGGGGCTGTGGGCTCACCCATCTGCCAAAACAGCCCTAACAGTGCCAAACCGAAACACCCAGCCCCTGTCCCAGGCGAAGGGTGCCAGCGCTGGGGCTAACGTTAGGGCTGTTTCTGCGGGGAGGGGAGCCCGCAGCCCCAGGTGCTGGGGCTTGGGCAGCCCAGGTGGGTCCCATCAGGATGGGGCTGGGACCAGGTTTTAAAAAGACTGCAGGTGGGCAAGGAGCAGGGTAGCTCTTTGTGTGGGTCCTGGTCCTGGTCCTGGTCCTGGTCCTGGTCCTGGTCCTGGTCCTGGTCCTGGTCCTGGTCCTGGTCCTGGTCCTGGTCCTGGTCCTGGTCCTGGTCCTGGTCCTGGTCCTGGTCCTGGTCCTGGTCCTGGTCCTGGTCCTGGTCCTGGTCCTGGTCCTGGTCCTGGTCCTGGTCCTGGTCCTGGTCCTGGTCCTGGTCCTGGTCCTGGTCCTGGTCCTGGTCCTGGTCCTGGTCCTGGTCCTGGTCCTGGTCCTGGTCCTCCAGCTGGGGAGGGAAATGGAGTTCCACAGGCAGCTGCCTCCAGCAAGGACCAGCCATTCCCTGCGGCGAGGAAGGATCCCTCCCTGCGATCCCTGACTTCACACACCATCACCGCACAGTGCCGGGAGCTCGGTGCTTCCATCGCCGTGTGCGGGAGCTGCTGTGTGTCCGGGAAGCCTGGTGGGAGAGGAGCACCGAGGCACCCGCCACCCGCTCCCGGGTGGGCGAGGGTCGGGCAGCCGGCGCTGCGGAGGAGCAAGAGGCAGAGAGGCCTCAGGCCGGTGAAGGTCTCGTGTCGGTGCCAGGAGGTGCGGTGAGTCCTGTGTCCGGGCCCATCCCTGCTGTGCTTCTCCGGATCTCTGNGGGAAGTTTCAGGCCAGAAGCATCCTCTGGGTGCTGGGATTGCTGATGTGCATGACGGAACGACTCGTCCCAGCTGGGTGCTGGGGCTTGGGCAGCCCAGGTGGGTCNTGGGCAGCCCAGGTGGGTCCCATCAGGATGGGGCTGGGACCAGGTTTTAAAAAGACTGCAGGTGGGCAAGGAGCAGGGTAGCTCTTTGTGTNTGCTGCCTTCTGCTTTTTCCTTTCTCTGCCTCTCCTGTTCTGGTACCCCACCTGCTATTGTTTAATTCTCCCTACATGGCTTCTGGCATTTCTGTGCCTCCACCTACCCAGCAACCTGTCCCTGTCTTAAATGTGTCCCTCTGCTCTGCACCCCATTGCTCACCCAAAATCCCTTTGCTTGTGGCTGGCTGCTGGGCTCCCTCTCCTGACCCTGTTCTCTCCTGCGTGGACAGGACAGTTGGGCAGTGAGAGCCGCAGGGGACTGGTGCGTGGCGAGGCAAGCACGGAGCCCAGTGTCGGCGGGGCTGGGCGAGGGTTGCTGAGGGAGGTTTTGGGGCTGGCAGCCCTTTTGGGGCTGGCCCCTTTGGCCTGGGAGCAGGGGCTGGACGCCCGCGGTTTGGAGGGCGGATGCTGGTAGAGGGTGAGGTGATGCTCGGACACTTCCAGCGGCCAGGCGAGCCCAGAGCCCTGGCTGTAGTGGAAGGAAATCAGAGTAAACGCATCCTCTGTAAGTGGCTTCAGCTTTCCACGGACTTCTGTGTCCCACCGTTTCTTCTTTGTCTGGCCAAGCTGCTTTTGTTTTCCCTCTTCCCAGGACTCGTATGTCGCTTGTTCTCCTTAATCCTGCCTGTGGCTCCCACTGGCCAGGGCTCGAGTGGGGGAGAAAGGGGCCCCAGCAGCCTCTGACCCATTGCAACCCACGGAAATTTTGAGTCAGCCGTAGCTGCAGCCCCAGTCCTGGCTAAAATCAAGGTTGTGCTCCAGGTACTTGCTCACCTAGTCGGTCCTCGATGCTCTTTGCTCCTTTATGGCCGGCTCTGGGGCAGGGTGTGCTAAAGCTCTGCCAGGGAGGGGACTTTTGGCAAAGCTGGGTACACGAGCACGCTGCGCCCCAGAAAAATCATTAGTGGAGCACAGGGAGGCTCCTCAACCCACCAGGCTGCCAGGCGAGGGGTTCCAGCTCTCACGAGCTGCTCACGCCGTGATGTTGGGAGCCTGTGGAAATTTAGGAGAGGTGCTGGTTCCCCGCTGGCACTGGGAAGCCAGGCGGTCCCTCTGGCTCAGCACTATCTTCCCCATCACGACGCTGCATCTCCATCAGCCGGAGGAGCACAGCACAGCCAGGAGGTGCCACCAGACCCCAAATCCCGCAGGAATAATGCCGGGAATATGCAGTGCTGCGGCACGCCATGCCCACCACGGGGTGGGACGCGGGGCTGGTGGTGATGGGTCAGCCTTCGCCAGAGGACACCGAGAGGAGTCACACTGGCAGGGGCTGAAGGGTGACCCTCCTCTGCCTCTCCCCAGTGGCCCGCGGGACAACCAGAAGCCGTGGTTAAAATCTAGGAAATGCCAGGAGAGACGGGTGGGAGCAGCAGCAAGGTAGAGCCAGGTATGCCACACCACAGCAGGTTAGTAACAGCCTGGCCAGCGTCCGTCTCTTAAACCCCTGACATAGCCTGGGGAAAGGAGGAAAAAAAAAAACAAACAACAAACCCCAGGATAAGACTTAGGGTGAGGAAAAATAAACCCTGCAGCAAGTACAATACCAGTGCCCGGAATACTACACTGAAAGTCTCGGACCGAGTGTGATAAAGATCGTGTGAAAAGTGTCCTGAGAGCGAAGCTGGCTTTTCAGAGCCACAAGGGATGCTGGCAGAATGGCACAGGGTCAGGATGGATGGGGAGGGATGGGGGACACCAGGCGTGCCTAAATTCGGGCAGATCTGGGACTCCGGCAGCCCCAGAGCCAGCCTGGCTGGGGGCATGGCAGGGGTTGATGGCCGAGCAATGGCTCTGGGACAAAACGTGGGTGATTGCAGGAACATCCCGGCTTCACCCGGCACCACACGGCAGAGTGACACGGTCCCCGCACCAGACCGGGGCTCCGGCCACGTCCCCAGGCTCTGCAGCCACAGCAGAGAAGGGAAAGGCTTTGCCCAGACTGCAGTGCTGACGAATGACTTTTTGGGTTTTGTTTTTTTTTGCCCGTTGCTTGCAAACATCGTCATCTTGTATATAAAGACAAAATGCCAAAATGTGAGTCAGTTTAATGGCAGTTTGGCTTCTGTACAGAAACAAGGCGATAAACGGCAGAAATACAGTCTGCAGAGCTGATTTATTCCTGTTTCAGGGGGTTTCAACGAGTCGCTCCATGGCAGGTAGAATACACCCCCATGATATATAAAAAAATAAATTAAATTATAAAAAAATATTTTTTTCAATTAGTTGCTTCCCATTGACGAGGGGAAACCTTTCTCAGCTAGTGGCCAAACATACTATTTTAAGCTTTGATATACATTGGAGAGCAGAAAGAAAAGCAAACTGTATCTTCCTATGAGCAGTAGATTCAAACTATAAAAAGGTTGTGTTTGGGGTTGTTGGTTTTTTTTTTTTTTAAGAGCTGCTCAATAAGTTTCGAGGCCCAATGCTGTGATCTGGCACAACAAAAGATCCTATTCACAGGAGGGAGCAGATCTGAGGCCTCCTCAGGAATCTTAATTCCTGAATTTCTCAGCTTTTATTTTTTTCTAACATAAAGAATCTCAATGAGCCAATTATGGAGATCTTGACATAATGTCATTTTTTTGGTAACAAACGCTATAGTTCCAACTCCACTCTGTAAACACTGAGGCATGTGCTTATATCTACACGTGTAATCCCATGCAGGTCAGCAAAACTAACCATGTATATAAAATTAAGCGGGTGTGAAAAGTATCTGCAGGATTGAGGCCAGTGATTGCAAAACAGTTTAAAATATAATCCTCCATTTTCATTAGTTTCTTGAAAAACTTCTGCTGTGGGCTTGAAATCCTTCCTGTTTTGCTGAGCCAAAGGTGATTTTTCTCCCCAGGCAGTCTGAGCAAAAACCTTCCCGCTGGTTTTAAGTTGTCAGGCTTCAAAAATCGCATTTCCCACTAAGGACACTCTGCCCTTTTAATTTAGAGAGCTCAGCGTTGACATCTGTTGTGTAAATGAAGCTAACTAAAGACAGTTATTTGCTGTACGTAAAAGTCCTCCAACACTGCAGATCTGGCTGCTTTTCCTAAATAAAGCAGCACCTGTAAGCACGGGGAGCATCCTTTATTCCCGTAAATGGGGTGTTAGTTTTTCAGCCTAATATATAATTAAACAAGATCTCAGCCCCAACACTCTACGTGTTCGTCCTCTTCTCGGATGCTGAGCAGCGCAGAAGTGGTGCGCTCCAGGTTTAAGCTCTGTTCTCCCAAAAAGAGACGCATCCTGAACGGTGCTAAATCATCACTGCCATGCTGCGCTGGGAAAATCGGGGCAGTGACGGGGTGTTGCTGAAGTTTCCATGGTTAGTGAAGCACATCGCTCGTTTAGGGGGAGAAGGTGGGTTGCGGGTTGGTTTGCAGTCTGGCTGAGGTTTGGAAGATGATGATCTCTCTGAGAATCCTGCCCGCATTTCTGGCTTGTAAGAGGTTTGAGGCTGTTGCATGCGATGAACTCATTGCCTCCTGGTCTAAGCAGCCTGGCTGTGAAGGTAAGACAGGGCAGGGTGAAAAACCTGGTTAAAAATCAACATGCTTCCATTCAAGGCAAATTGCCTCGAAAGGAATATGGCGTGTGCCTCGAGTTTGAACCAAGCGCAACAAGAAAAGGAAGCGAGAGATCCAGATTAAGGGTAAATCCTTCATTAAGAGCTTAAATGGTCCAGATTTAAAAAAAAAAATAAAAATCGTTATTTGGGTGGTAATAAAATTGTGCCCCATCATTTCAGAGGAGAGCGGAGGTTCTTCTTGCTACCTTGCAGAAACATCTGCTGAAGATGGAATATTTTTTTTTTAAATATTTTCAGCCATGCTTCAGCTTTGTAGCTTATTCAGGCACCAGGAGTTTAATATTAATAACTGAGATGTTTTGACTAGACACATAAGAGACACAATCTGCTTGTTTGTTTGTTTGAACTGAAGAAATACTGAGAGGTGATTTCAGTTCTTTGTTTTGTTTTCTAAATGATCTAGGAAATAATTTACCAAATGAACAGACAATACGTGGGACAGTTTCAGGCACGCAGTGACAAGATGGGGTCACACGTAAGTAGCACAGCAGCCAACTCTGTCTGCACCAAATTCCCTTTTAGAGGAATCCTTTTTAAATAACTCAGCTGTCCAAATCTACTGACACACAACCTCTGAACAGGTACAAATCACGGACAGCCTTTGAAAGCTGCAGCCTGGAGGAAAATTCCCTTTGGTGGGGAATTATTGAAAAGCCTGCAATGGGTTTATGTTTTTTCCTGTGTTATTAAGAGTTTAGTGCGTGCCATGAAGCGTGAGGGTTATTTGATTTTTGCTTATCAAGTATGACTGTCAGTACTCCCATTCCCCAATTCAAGATTCCTGGTTTATTGTTTATATATTATTTTGCCCCCCAACTCCTCTTTTTAACAAATATTTGCTGTGTTTTCAGTACCCCAGGGCTGATACTTCTCCTTCGCTGCAGAAGCACGCATTTTCTCTTACCTCTCTCAAAAGGTATTTAATGTATTTGTCTACTCTGCAAGCAGCAGAACTCAGACCAGAGTGATTTCACGTTTTATTTCCATAATATCCCGCAGTTGTCAGGGCAGCAACATAGGTAAAAGTGATGAGGAGACACGATAACCATCTCTGCCAAAGTGTTATGCATCAGTGTTTTCAGCAACATTTTCTTCCCATCTTGTTCCCTGGAAACAGAACTGGGCACGTGGCAGAAACACGCATTCACGCTCCGCTTTAAACATGATTGTTTGGAAGGTGTTTGCTGCTCTTTTTGCGCTCAGGGTCCATCGATAGCTCGGTAAAAGTCCTGAATGCTCAGAGAGCATCAAGCACTCCATGGAGATTATTTGAGAGTGTCAAAACGCTGAAATTAACGTAATTTTTTTGTCATTTTCAAGTACTTGATTTTGAAGCCCAAACAATCTTTTACTGCAGTCTTTTCTTTGTGCAGCATAAAGAAAACCTTTAAGTCATAAAGTGTGAAGTGTAGCAGCAATCGGTTTAGAATGAAATCAGTTTTTAATCCATATAAATGCTAAATCTATCACCTAGCAGTAGGTGACTCCGCTTTGGGCCACCCCCCAATTTCAATCACCACACTGACGTAACAGGGGTCAACTTGCCCTGTATAATTTTTTCCTTGTTTCATCAAAGTCTTAATCCTCCCACCACCACAGTAAATTGAAAGAATGACTGGCTCCTGTGTCAGACAGAAGTGTGTTCTTTCCCAGCTTATAGAACACAAGTGTGTAGAAACCATCTTAAGAAGAAACTAAAGATTGATACACTATTTTCTCAACACCTTCCACCTCACACTTGTCACATCATTGCTAAATCACTCAGATATGTCTGCTCCGGTTGGAGTGGTGGGTGGTCATCTGTATTAATTCCTAGACAGCATCGGAGTTGCAGCCACACAGGTGAAATCTCAGGTACAGCTGAGAAGAATGCTCTTTTCTGGAGGGGAAAAAAAAAAAAAAGAAAAATCAGAGAGTCCAGTATTACTGAGTTGGGTTATTTTTTTTAAATGATTCTGGCACCCACAGCGCAGAATAACAGATTTGTAGTTAAAATACACTGTGACAGCCTGAGCCAGGGGAAGACAAAGTGAATCTATTCAGGGATACGGCTGGGAATGCTCTGCTACTCTCGAAGCGACTGCTCAGCTCAGACGGTGACGGCTCTCACCATACCCACTCCCAGCTCAGCAGCGCTCGGGGTCACCGTTCTATCGCAGATCAACTGAGACAAGGGATCAAGTCACAAAAAGGCCACAGCAATTCTCTTCTCCCCAGAAACCTCAATTTAGAAAGGGCTTGGTACAGGCATAGCAAAATGTTTTACTAAGTCTTTATGTTGTGTAATTCCTTGTGGCACTTAACAATCCCGTAGCCAGCATTTTCTGTGGATTTACAGCAGGTCTTTCTTCCAAACCTGCGGCGTGTGCCCGTGATGATTGCATAAGCCTGTAATTGTGCTGGTAAATTCTCATCCCCACCTCTTTTTGGTTGAATAATCCAAAACACTAAATAGAAAATGTGTTGCGATTTGCAACCACACTGTTGTAAAAATCAGAAAATGGTAAAATTGTGTGTTGCAATGTTCACACCCATTGCACAAATGACATTTTTTCCAAATCTCTTATTTCCTCCATAGTACTGCAGGAAAATCCTATACCAAGTGTCACCCTAGGAGGAAACTTGCCTGCAAGGTTATATGAATAGTTTAGATTGGTTTAGTTCTGAACAGTTTAGACTAGTTTAGAAGAGGTTTAGTTCCGAGAGTCCTTTCGCCGCCCCTGTAAAAGAGTAAAGTGCATCTGGACTTTCCCTAAAGTCGAAGCGTTTTTTTCCCCTTGGCACAGTGCTCAGGGTTTGAAAGTGGTTGCTGGTTTTTTGTTTGCCCATTAGAATGGCCCACTCTTTACGGAAAGTAAAGCCAGCTCAGAAGACTTGGAACGGAAGCGCCAGCAGCAGTCCTTTGCTGCTCTTGCAGGAAGAGTGTGAGACCGGCCCGCGGCACATGTGAAGGGAAACCCAGGAGCATTCACGGAAGGCGGCACACAACAGCCGTCTGCCTGACAGCCTCCTGAAACTCTGCTTTTAATGAGCGTCCTTTTGTAGGATGCTAAAAATTACTGGTGCTACATCTGCAAGAAAGAAAACTGCGCAAGTTGGGAAGAGGAGAATGGCCGAATTAACGCTATCATTATTTTTCTACTTCTTGGCCTGACCTGGACCCACAGAAACTCCTCCCTAATTTATATCGCTTAGGGACTACTTTCCATACCTTTTCACTGCCTTCCACCTACTCACAGAAGTCCTGCTGCTGACTTGCTGTGTCACTTCCCACTATTTGACCACAACAGTTGGCCATTTTCACTGTTTTCAGTTATTTTATAAAGCGGAGTTATGGCATGGCAGCGAGAGCGACTCGAGTCTCCTTTGGGAATCCTGGAGTTGCACTGCTGTAGCTGATCTCCACTTGGCTGTTTTACAGCTTCTACCCCGTTTTCTTCTTGCCGTCATTTCCTGAAGGCTTAAGACTTTGCCTTAGCCTGGTTGTAGGCTGTCTCTCATCTCCCTAATCTGAATGTCTTGAGAAGCTGCAAGTAGACGGAGGGGGAGCTTGGTGCTGGGCTAGTCCAGGTGACATCAATGACTGTCACTTGTACAGACCTTCTCCTGCTGTTTTCTCCTTGGTGCTTCCATACCCAGACAGTCCCATTCACAGCAATCTCAACACTCCTATTTCAAGTAAGAAAATGGCTTTTTTTTTTTTTTTTTAAAGAAGCAGAGTGTCATGCAAGTTCCTCCAGTGAACATTCATAGTTATAAAAGCACGTTAGATGGGGCTGTATTTGCAGACAACAGCGGTACTTCCTCTCTTCGGAAACAGAGCAAGTTTCTATTTCAGGCTTTGCTGACTCAAGGGTGAGGTACCCAAGCTGATTCAGCAGCTTGGCAAGCCAGGAGGACTTCTGGTTATGAATGGAATGAGCAATACATTTTAAGTTTGTCTTCATCTTTCAGAAATGTATATTTGAGTGAAGCCACCTCCTGGTGGCAGACATTTTGCCAAAGCAGCGGTATGGTCTGCACTGCTTTCAGCGTAGAAGCCACTCGAATGACACAGCCATCCAGCCTGCAAGTAAAATCCCGGTCCCACGTGAGCCACCGATTCCCACTCAGCTGGACCAGGTTTTATCCTCCCTCTTGAGGTCTAAGTCACCTAAAAAGATCTTCTACTGCTTACTCGCTTATTTTATTGGTGCATCTCATCCAGGATGTGAAATTGTGTCAGTAATATGAATAATTTGAACTGCAATTTCAGGAGGATGACAAGACAGAACGTAAAATCAACCTGGCCACCCCAAGGAAGGAAGAACGTACCACTTAGCTTCCCTGGCTTCACATGGAAAAGACATCAGAGGTAATCCTTGTGTTCTTCTTTTATGGAAAAGTGAAATAAGCATTGTGATACTTTCTGAATTCAGAAAACGTGGAGGAGTAACAACCCTCCAAAATATATTCTAATATTCACAGAACTGTTAGTCTGTGAACAGAAGTCAGAAAAGTTGGGTTTTGTTTTTGTTTATAAATCCTTAACACAAGTTCTTTCACCTAGAGGTTACCAGGATTCAAAACAAAGCTCATAACAAACGCTGCACACATCAGCAAGACGCAAAAGTTTGTCAGAAAGTGAGATTCTGATATTTTTTAAGGTAAGAAGGCAGGGAATGGGGCATCCACGCTGACTCCCTTGTGTTTTTTCTGTCTCTGGACGGACTGAACAGGTTTTAACGTATTTTCCTCCAATATTTAAGCTGTTTCCCAGAGCCAGACAGAATGAATAGTCTCCACCCATGCCATCCATGATGCCTTTTCTTTCAGGCTGTAAGTTTGCCTTTGACAGCATGCAATAAAAGCCACCAACTTCCAACTTCTAGCGTTCCTCCTCCCCAACTACACCAACTATATTGGCATTAATACCCACTGGTGTTCTAGCCAGCAGTTCCCACGTTATACTCTTCTGCCTCGCGAAGGCGGTTTGTGAAGTCTAAAAAAGCATCAAGTGGGTTGTCACATTTCAGAATCCCCCTAAATAGTTTTGCACAGCTCCATCAGATAAGCGGTGAAGTACAATATTATGAGTGGCGAACAAAAGCTAATCATTAGAGCTGACAAAGCTCTGCCTCTGAGAAGGGAAGTAAATTCTATTCTATAGACTAAGTATGTATATTTAGTGGCATGAAGTTAAAAGAATTGTGCAAGTAGGATATACATTTGTCCAGCTACTGCACTGTAAAGTATTTCCTCTAACTCTGTCCCTGAGAAAGGAAACCAGTCACAGAGTATTTTGGAAGAGCGGTCAGAGTTCTCTGCAGGAAAACAGCATAACCCAGAACTACCAGACACTGAAATGAAGCCAGGACTCAAAGTCAATACTGCATGGTACCTCCCAGTTCTACCAAGATGTGCTAACTGTGGTTGCTCAGAAAGCGAACCAGAGGAAGCACCTTCTTTAAAGGATGCTACAAACATTAGCCACACGGACGCTGCCTTACAGGGACATGCTGGCTGTACAATAGTCCACGGGGTTAAACTCCTCCTGGATAAAACCAAACCGGAAGACAGGGGGGAAATAATGGATACAATTTCCAAGCACTTCTTGCCCTCTAAGACAAATTTTACTCACACTTGAAACAAATACAAGCATCACTGGCATTTCTTGATTACTGCTTACACGTATTCAATCTGCTTCTTGAATTCAATGGAGAAAATTCCTCACAATAAAAGCAAAGTGAAAGTAATACTGCCTGTGGTATAATACCCAATTAGAAAAATTCAGTCTTTCAGGGGGCAGCACTAAGTTTTGCCCAGCCAGTGCAGAGCTACCAAAAGTGAATCCAAGGTCACTCTTCTCCCTACTGCATACAGTGCGTATTTCCACAGAGCTTGGTAATGACAGAGGAAGCCGGGGAACGGCTGGGCTGGTGAGCTTTGGGTGACTGTTTCACCCAACAATCATAAGGAGGAGCACGATGGGAGCCCACGAGTAACAAACCTAGTGGGAGCTTCCTTGGGGGAGCAAGGATTCAGAACAATCTTGAGGTCGTGATCTGAAGCTCACCAAAGGAGGGTTTTGACCAGTCAGGTATCTTCTTCAGTCCCATTCTGCTGTCCTTCAAACCAGTAAACGAAAGCTGGGAAAGAGGAGACTACCTCATTAGTGGAGATCAAAAGAAGTCTCTGACTAGTAGCCAGACAAAATTCGGGATCATGTGGGTCACTCAGTTAAAACTTGTGATGTAGCCAGTATCTTTGATGTGATTCTGTTTATTCTAGGAACATACAAAGTCCTGCTTTATTGAGCACAGGGGGAACAAAACACACTTCTCTTGCTTCTCAGTCTGAGCTTTGCTTCTGCTTGTCCTCTGTCCCCAGCGCACATGTACCTCCGTGCCCAAAGCATCAGTCTCTGCTATGTGCACGCAGGCAAAACGCACACACACGGCCCCTCCCGATTGTGCGAGCACACTCGTGCCCGTGAACTCTCTCTGTGCAGAATACACACACCCAAACCACCTCCTTCCTGTGGGCTCACTTACTGTTACACACACAAACCCAAGAGGTTTATTTTGAATGAAAGCAGGATCCTGCATCTTCATTTTAGATGAAAATTGAATTAAAGCCTACCCAAGCAAATTTCAGTAATAAATACCATTTAGAAGGGCCTCAACTTTTACTACGCTCTAGACAAACAATGTTTTACTTATTTACCGCCCATGCACTCTTAATCACCCCGGACCGAAGGAACTGAATGAAATCATGAATTTGTTGATACCAGAGGGAAAACGCCTATCTTCAACTGGAGGAAAATTGACCCCGGCGTTATCTTCAATGACATCCTGATTTACTTAGAAATAATAAGGGTTTAAATTATTTCCTGTTTCCCCCTCTGTATTTTAGTCCTCTGTAGTTTCTACCCTTTTCAGAGGGAACCGCGGCTGACCCAGCCTGGCAGTTGAGTAAGGATGTCATAAGCAACAATAAGAAGCCAATACTATCATAAAGCAAGGCTAAAAAATGTATCCTTGAATTTCTCAGTACCTCTTACATCTCAAAGTTCAAATCACCCAATCTCTGCAACTACGTAAGTCTTACAGGTTTACATAACAAAGTTAAAAACACAGGTAATTTTACCTTAAATTCTTTGCCATCGAGGCAAAAAAACCTTTTTTTCCTTTTTCCACCAAATTTCTACAGTATCTTTGGATCCTTGGAAGTTGTCGCAGTTATTTAATCCTCCAGATTAAATAAATTCATCATCCTTTATGAAGTAAAAATGTAACTTAAAGTACATTTAGATGGATCAATAAAAAGGTTGCAAAGAAGTCTTAGTAAATTTATCAATTAATAGCCAAGCCCAGGAGGCCATCCTTCCTTTCTGCTCTGTCAGCTCAGGGATTTCTTTCTTCCTAACAATGTTTATGTAAGAGCGGCATGGTAAGCAGCACTTGCTATAAAATATTGATTAGCTGAGCCATTAGTTGGAATTCGAGATGTCTATGTCACAGCAAAGCTGAAATAATTATTACTATTGATTGGAATTTTTTTTATTACAGATTGTTTTGGTATTCAAGTATGTCAGGAAATCCAAATATCTTCAAAATAATAATAATAAAACCACATTTTACAGCATGGTTACTGCACAATAAGTAATAACTTTACAAAGGAAATGAAAAAAAAAAATAAAATACAGGTTTCAGTTCCAGTGACCGTGTGGCCACATATTTGCTACTACTATTAAAAAAAAAAAAAGAGTGAATTTTACCGAACGGTGGTGTCTTCAGAGGAAAAGGGACTCACCGCTGGAGCAGAGCGCTTTGCGGGCAGCCAGCTGGGAAAGGCTCACCTGGAAAACAGTAGCTGGGATTCAGGGAAGCAGGAGCCACAGCAGGGCCCGGGCAGCTGCAGGCAGAACGCGGAGAAGCCCCAGAGCGTGGGCTGAGGGGGAGAAGGAGAAGCTGGTGGGACCATCACCCGTGGGCAAGGGCGAGGGATGGAGAGCGGGGAAGAGAAGGTGAAGAAGCCGAAGCAAGCGCGGAGAGAAACCCTGCGAAGGAGGGAAAGACAGGGCCCATCTGGGAGGAAGAGATAATAAAACTGAGGGAGCGGCGCAGGCGAGATAGCGACAGTTATAAACAAGCGAAGAAAGAGGAGAGGAGGAAAAAGAAGCCAGCGAGTTTCCAGCAGGCTGCGGGGATGCGGAAAGGTTGAATTGTTTGCTGAAGTGCATGTTGTTTGCGCATGGCCAGGGTCAGCCGTGCCAAAAGGCCTCCGGTCCCCCCCGAGCGAACGCGGCCCTACGGGCGGCGGAGGGACCCGCCGGGAGGGACCCAGCGCCCGTGGGGAGGGCGGGGGAGGCGCACGGCGAGAGGCCGGACCGCGGAGGGGAATCCTGAGGGACCCGCCCGGCTCCGGCCGTCGGTTACCCCTCCCCGCCCGCTGCCTCGCAGAGGGACAATTCCGCTTCTCGGAGGGGAAGGGGGCGCGGGGCAGCAGCCGGTCTCCGCGCACACCCCCCGGCCCCGGACGCGCCCCTCAGGCCGGGAAGAGCGAGAGGGAGAACGGGGGGGAGCGGGGAGGGGGCTGCGCGCTCCCGCCGTGGCGCCGCGCCCCATTGGCCCGCGGGGG